>NW_019059606.1:1489388-1500526 GCF_000696155.1 Zootermopsis nevadensis
AATATGACAGTCATCCTAGCACATATCGCCGTGAAAACCTCAAATCCTACACAATATGAACACAGTCTACATATGCATGTACATTCAGAACTTTTACGATAAAACGTAATTTTGATTCCAATAAAATTCTGACATATGATATATTTTATTTTGCTATCTCATGTATAAAGCTTAGGTTGTACCACAAATAGTGAATACGTTAAAAAGCCTCACGAGTTTACTGTGACTAGTCATTGCTAGAATAACGGTATTTTACGAAAATGTCTCCTGACATTGTTTCTGAAGTTAACCCACACAAATTGTCTGTCAGAGTACTTTTAGTCTTAGCCTACAGAATTGCTTGTAGTGCAATGAAAATGAGCGACTGAGCGAAGGCGGCTCGAACGGGGTTTAAGAGGGCAGAGATGATTCAGCAAACCATCGTTCCCCAGCCAGGGAATGTCCTTAAAAGGAGAATAATAATTCATGAAGCCCACATTGCTTGAGACATGGCAAGGCCAGCAGTAAATGTAAGTTGGCAATTATGCAATTCACAGATTAATTTATGCGCATAATTTCCTCTGGGTATATGTTGCGACTTCGTTAAATTTACGCCACATAACCACAGAGTTTCGTCATTTTTGTAATTGTTGGCATATACAAATATTAATACGTAGTCTGTACGAATGCTTATGGTTCCATCCCTCTAAAAAATTAAGATGCCTGGATCCATCGATTAATTTAGCTACCGTTGCCAAGACAAAAGCTAACTCTATTGTTGTCTTATAGTTAACTAAGCAATTGCCCCAAAAAAATTGATAAATTTCAATGATATTTTACTGGGCAGATTTCGTGACTGTATTAAGTAGCCTTAATGTCACCCCATCTCTGAAGTTAACTTGGCCACAATGTTTATATTTCAGATGTTACCGAGGGGAGTTCATCAGTTTGTTCAGAGTTATTGCACGAAATATCATAGGACGTACGTGGTACCACAACTATAACATTCCTTATAAAGTATTACAGAATATTACGAATGAATTTGGAACGCACTTCTGACGTCATTATGATCATCATCATAAGCGACGAAGATTGGACCAATTTTTGACGTGCTAGCATCCCATTCTCAGTCTCTGAACTCCACGGCCTCCCTTCCTCTCGGCTTGTTATTCCAGGCAGCCTCAGCTGAGCGATTGTCAGGCATCCTCGACGTCTCTCAAGCCTCTTCTATGGAGCACAGTTATTTCACGGACACTGCGCTCTTGAAACGTTTCCCTCTGATTTTTCACTTCGTCTCCGATCTAAAAGTGTATAACCCGGAATTCATATAAGAAATCGTATCTCATCCACCGCTTCTGTTTTTTTTCTGGTTTTCTCTTAGAGTCTAGCCTTTGCAGTAATACAAAAATAATTCTGTGACAATTACCTTGTACGGTGTCAACGTCGTTTGCTTCCGTGCATTTGCACCTAATGCACGCTTTATAGTACCATAACTTATGATTATCCTTCACAACTTGGTTATTTCTGCAAGCTACTTTACAACCTGAACATTCAAAAGCTATGACTTTAACAATTATCCATCCACCCATCCATCCATAATAATATTTCATATAATTTATTCAGCTGGAGCAAATCGAATTAATTTTTTTAATTTTTCCGATCATAACTTTTTACGCATTTATCATATCCTCCATACATGCTACATACCTTGATCTCCTCGCATTTATTGATTTTATCATCGCAAAAACATTTGGGGAAGGATATAAATGTTAAAGCTTCCAATTATGTAATTGTTTCAAATCATCTCCCATTAAATCCCGGTTCTATCCAAGAATTCTCCTCTGCCCCCTTATCTAAAACGCTTTCAACAAGATTTAAAATTCCGATTTATTTTGAAAAGAAAGGTAAATTGTTTTCGGCAAATTTCAATGTTGTTAATGGTGTTATAATCAAATGTTTTTTGTGCGATTCAGTGTTTCAGTTAACGAATACCAGGTATAAAAAGAAAAGTTTTAATTTTGGTAACAGATTTAGAGAAAGAGCAATTAGTAAGTTTAAGATTTTGAAACGAAGGAAGACCTGTCTAAATTTAAAATGAAAGTGGTTCCGTAATGAAACAGCATGTTTCTGTTTAAAGTCTTATAACTAAGCTTATAATCTACAAGAAGAGTTATGGAAGGCAGATACAATGAAAAGCTAAATTATTCTAAATAATTTACCTTTAAATTACTTTCTCATAAAATAAAGCTACAATATTCTGACAATGGCTGTCTTCTACGTTGTTGCGCCGTGTAGTCTCGTAGAAGTTTATCGACGTTTCGGAGGTGGTTACTGCCTTCTTCATAAAGGCAATTGCCAAGGATAAAATGAAATCACACTAAGAGTATTGTAGATCAACACAATTTTATATCTATAAAAGGAAGCACGTTCATGACACATCGTTGTCATGACAGTAGTCTTATATTCTTGGAAATGTTATAATTCCTAACTGTGTATTGTTTTGCAGATTACGTGCGTGTTAAATTCCAAAGTTTGTTACAAAATACAAACGTTTACACTTAACGATAAAGTCGTACAATAAGAATTTCTTCCAAATTAATTCTACCTGCGATGAATTTGAGTCACATACAGTGTAGATTTGTGACGTATTTACCTTTGAAACGTTTGCCCGTCTTTTAACCAGAAAATATGCCGTATGCTATGTACACGTGTACGCTCAAGGAATTTATATTTTTATGTGAAACTGTACATAATTGTACTATGCCATATATATTGTGGGATGAGAAAATCAAGGATTATAAAATGGGCTAGTTATGAGAATATCATACAAAACTGTAACTAATCTTAAAATATCAAAGGAAGAGAAAACAGAGAAGATCATGGGTTAGATGAGACGATAATATTAAGACTGAGCTTAAAATATAGGGTAAAATGTGTGGATTGCATTTATCTGGCTCACGACAAGAGCCGATGACAGGTTCTTGGTAGCACGGTAATAAATCGCTGGATTTCGTAAAGGGCAGCGTTTTCTTAGACTAGCTACTAGCGACTGTTAGTTATCCAAAATTGACTCTGCTACATACATTTATTTTATTATTCAGTTGAAATGGGTCTTTCATCCTAAGGAAACACAGCAGTTTAGGGTGCATGAGAATTACTTACTGAGTGGAATATTAATCAGTATGAGAGATTAAAGATGATTATTGTGAACTTTGCATGATGAGATTTATAACTTTTGTTTCGCTAAATGTTGTTAGGGCTTGAATAGGAATAGAAAGATGATATGGGAAGAGTATGTAGCACGCATGGGTGTAAACAGAAGTGTATACATAATTTGGTTTTGAACATTGGAGGTAAAAGATGGATAATATTAAGGTTGATACGACAGTGAGAATTGGTCTCAGCAATTTAAGAATAGCGTCAAATGGTGAGTTCTTGTCAGCACTACGTATAATAAACCAAAGAAAACGAGGTGTTCCTTGACCAGCTGAGCAACTGTCAGAGTATGAAAGAGATTCTTGCTTCGTAGAGTTGGTTAATAGCTGAGAAATTCTATGTAGCAAGCTATTTTCAGTAGATTTGTGTACGGAAGTGAAATTTTGGTTTAGGTAATAGAAAATATAATGAAAGTTCAAATAGAAAAAAATGAACTTCTGAAGCAGCGACAAGTGATATACTAGGTTAGACGTTTCTGTAATTAAAAATGGGGCTGTGATGAATTAAATTTATATCTGACTAACTCCACACTATCTTTTATGAAACCAGAATGTTCATTACAATATTCATTAGAAACCAAAACTGGATCCTATACTGATCGACATGACTCCAGTCTTGTAACGTAGAATTTCTGATTCGTTTTCTTTATTATATTATTTATTGTAACAGTCTGTATAACAATTTTATGATAGGAATTAGTTTTGAATTTTTTTCGCGACATGTTTCGACATCAGTGTGTCATCTACACATAATTTTGTCGTGAAACTAATTTGAAATATTTCAACCTATTTCAAAGTCTGGTGCAATAAATTAAAAATGTTTTTAGATATGTAACATATCTGAAGTCTTTGTAGCTGTGTCAAAATTTGGCTCGTTAGAATATAAACTATATACAAAATTACCGTGCTGAATTACAAATGTTTTTAGATTTATAAACATTTAGCGCACGAATTTAGTTTCTCTTAATCTAAAGTAAAGTGATTAAGGAGCACGGAAACAGCCGCTAATCCAGTAAGGGTTTGAATCCGATACTTCCAGTTGCAAGGTTCAAAAGCGACTGCAAAGCCAAATTACTTGGGGTCGGAACTGGAAGAAACTAGCGTCTTCAAAATACGATCGACCTATTTGTAAACTTCACGTACCAAGACACTTCACTGCTTCCTCGTTGTTCATTTTTGACGTTCACAGATTTGTCTATTTACACGTTTTAATTCATTTTCTAACGTTAAAAAAGCTTTTAAAAATGTCTTTAGTATATTTTTATGAAGTTAAAGTTACATTTTTCCCGCAGAGAATGCTGGGATGTGATGCGGGCTCGCAAGTACACAACGCCAGCCATTGTGGGTAAAATCGCTGCTTGAGCCAAAGGTAATGGCGTTATTAAGAGTGCGCATTGTTAAGTGACGTGAGGTAACTCGGCTTCAGAGGATGCTTCAGCCTGAAGTGCGTCTTATCGAGGGAGTATGAAAAGCAGCTTTATGTGAAGATTTGAGGTTTTCACAGCGGTGAGTGTGAAGATTTCTGTCTTCTGGGTTGTTGCGCTGTGTAGTCTGGTCGACAGAAATCTTCGGCTTTATATGAATTAACCATTTCACTTTATTTGTGCGTGAACCATGATAAAACACCTCCACGTTCAACGCGAAATATCACGACGCATAAGAACTGATCGTAGGAATCTCAGAATTTTGCGTGCAATTGCAAGATAACTGTGCCATTCAGGTGACTTACTCTGCATCTCTCACAGAAATATAAAACGTATTTCTGC
Source organism: Zootermopsis nevadensis (assembly GCF_000696155.1). The sequence goes on from NW_019059606.1 coordinate 1,494,349, forward strand.
GTGTTTATGGATTTCTCTTGTTACGCTTTCCTTGCATACGAGGTGCGATCGAAAAGTTTCCAGACTGCGCCTATAAAAACTCGTACACTTATCTCAGGTATTAAATTCATCCATCACCCTCGAAGTAGTTCCCCTGGGAGTGAACACAACGATCCCAGCGCCGCTGCCAAGTCTGGAAGCATCCCTGGAAATCTTTCTGCCTGAATCTCTTCTATCGTCTCAAATCTCCTTCCCTTTAGCTGAATTTTCATCTTTGGGAAGAGGAAGAAGTCACACGGCGAATAAGGAGGGTGCGGGATGACGGCCATGGTGTTTGAGGCCCAAAACTGCCGAACTTTGAGGGCGGTGTGCGCTGGCGCGTTGTCATGATGCGTCGCATGGGGAGTTCTTCGTTTAGAATCAGCTGACAGGTCCCATAGCCTATCCCAACAAGGTCGCACAAGTCGTTGATGGTACGACGTCGATCTTCGTGAATGGCCTGCCGAATCTTCGTAACATTTTCGGGCGTCGTGCTCGAAGATGGTCGTCCAGAACGCTCGTCACCATCGACTTCCGAAATCGCAGGAGGGTCGGTGTAATGCACTACCGAAACGCCCGTAACTAAGAAACAAATGCTAATTCGATGATGCCGGCTGGCTCACTGATTCACTATGAATGTAGGCCGCACCCCCTAGCGGCAGAAGCTCGTACTACATCCGGTTCGCCCTCTATTGACACAGTATTTAAACTTTCCGATCGCACCTCGTATAGTGGAGTGAGTGAACCCTTATAAAAGTGTACTTGTGTCAATAGTTTGACTGCAAGTTTAATTTCATAAATTTACTTGAATGATGTGGGCAAAGTCTGGTTCTGTTGTTCTACTCAAATACGTGGCCTGACGAATTAGGTTTTTGTTTATATCGGTTTAAATAATCTATAAGATCTGACCGAATTGACAGCTTTTTCAAGAATTTGAAACTGTTTATCGTATTGGTATATGGTATGAAATATAGATCTTAATAAGGATTAGTTTTTATTAAAAAAGTTTACTATATAGTGGATTCCGGTTAACTGGGGACACTTTGGTCTAATTAAGCGGCTGCCCCAATTATGTGAAGTTCCACTTAAAGAATTTGTTATTTAAGATTTGTTCCAAATAAACGGCTGCTTCTATTAACCGATAGTCCAATTAACCGGAATCTACTGTATATAAACTGTGGTTATCCAACACTCAATTCCCTGATGATGGAGACAGAAGGAGTCTCTGTAACTCTGGACTTCGGTTCCAATTTGACGCTGCTGGTCGCCCGAGAGGATTTTATCACTGTTGGTCGCCGTGAAAGCTGCGAGTCGTTCAAAACATGGAGCATGTTTAGCCTGTGATTCTTGGAAACAGAAGAGAATATTGCTGGTCCCAGGTAGTTCGTTATGCCAAATAAACTAAATGTATTTTTTTACAGTATTTACGATTCTTCTGCTTCCCTATTTATCCCCTCGAGTCGGCAGTATCGTTGTTCCCTTCTGGTTATATTTATCAGGTTGCGTACTTCTCACAACATACATGTTTCTAATTTTTTTGTGCAAAGGGCCCTATTTAGATTATAAATCTTTTAATTAACCACTTCTTTTGGTTTCTGGTCTTCTTCCGTCCCCTACCCGCCCCTCTTTCACCCATGATGCCGTTCGCCATCCGCGTCTTTTCTCCTCCGAATCCTCATGAAATCGCTGTCGTATTTGGCAATGGGAGTGCCATGCTAAGTTATGCTAATGCACGGAGCGTGAGGATGTCGCTGGTTGTTGTATCCCCCGGGTGCAGTGTCTGATCTGCTTCCCTTCCCAGTTTTGTGCACGTTCCCCATTTCAGCGTCTCGGTCTGTGTTGGGATGTATGGATCCCATATATTGTATTCCAATACCGTCTTTAGTACGATGAGTCGGGGGTTTTGGCGAAGGATTTAACCCTATCATGCATGCCTCTTCATCCCGAAGGTCTTGAGGGAGAATATTGCAATAGTGTGCTGGTTCAACAACTTGATTTTTTTAAACCGAAGGACCAATGTTCGCAGCTGTCCTATAATTTCTAAGTAACGTGTTTTAACACAATATTCTGTCCAGTTGCTTGTTACGTATTGGGTATCAGACGAAATTGTGCCAAATATTGTACAAACGTGTCCTCTTTTTACGATATTTTACACATTTTGACCTTCATGTTCATTTATTGCATAGAAAATCCACACTGCGACATGTATTTTATTCTGGAAATCCCGTGCCTGATCGGTGTTCCAGTGACCAGGTATTATTATTATTATTATTAGTGTTCTGTCTGACGATAGGTCCATATGAACAGGATCCTTCCATCCTTTTCTCGGACTGGGACCTGTTCATATACGTTCTTGGCAGATGATCCAGAAGTGGTTTGCCATTGCCTTCTTCTGTGTGTGAATGGAGTAATTGTTGGGATGCCACGGAGGAAAACTCCGTGTTGCCTAGACCACGGCCTTGCCCAATACAAGTTATAAATTCGGGCACCGCCGGGAATCGAACCCGAGACCCCAGGATTACAAGGCCAGCGTTCTAACCGTATTCTGAGTTTATTTTCGTGGTCTTCGTCAGCCTCTTTAGATGAACACTAATGTCTCAAAAATTGACAACATCCTCTGTATTCAACATCCTTTACAATTCATCATTCACCGTTATCCTATAATTCGACTATACATATTTAAGGGAAAATGTAATTTAAATCCATTCAGTATCAAGATTAAAATCCACTTGACTAAATTGACCAGCCACGTGATGGATTAGACATGAAGCTCGTGTCTTAAAAGCGAGGGTATATTAAATGTATTATAGGTCGATCGAAGTCACGCAGTCCATTACTGACATGTTTTATTTGTAAAAAGTAAATTACATTGAAACTAGAAAACAAAAACAAAGTAATGTTATATAAAGTGCTGGAAATGATCACCGCGTTTTGTGATGCATACATTAACTCTTCCTTACGTTTGATGTAACCCGGTGAAGAGATCCTGTGTCATGGAAATGGTCCACCTGACGAGATATTGTCGATTTATTTGGCACAGGAGAAAAGGGAAATTCATCCCTGAACCAATTCCGGAAAGTTAATTAAGAACGAGATGACAGATTGTGTTTGGCAATGCGCATGTGAGGAAGACATCCTTCCACTTCCTTGCACTTGAAGTCAATTGACCGACGCGAGCAGGTCACGGTTACATAAGACACGACGCGTGTGTCATCTTGTATCCATATTTAACTATGAATATGGAAACAGCATGTTTCTCCAAAACATTGGTATTTACCTACGGGTCTACATGGCGTCACAACCTAGATGACAACATTCCACTCGTACATCGCAGTTTGTGTTGTCAAACGCCTTCCAGTAAGAAACAAATTGGAATCGCAGGTTTGAGTTCTAGTCTGGAGGTGGATGTGTAGGCGTCTTGCTGCGTTGTCCTGGTCGGAAGAGGCCTTTCATTGGGACAAAACACAACGAGAGTAATGTAACCGGTTACAATTGAAAAATAATCATAGACCTAAAACAAGTGAGGTTTTCATGGCGGTGAAAGTTTGTATTATGTCTTCCGGTTACAGAATCATGTAATAATGTTACCGCCGTCGCAAAAGAACCTGCTGCCTTAATCTTCAGGTAAGAATTGAGTGCTGTACGGTTTATTTTATGTACCTCGCTTTGGCTTTGTCTGGCCAGTCTTCTTATTTACTTAGCCACAATTCCACCACCCTTTCTGCATAAACACAGATATCTTACACATTACCAAAAAAATGAAGGCAGTGAATTCATTTGAAATGTCTGTAATATGATTGCAGGGGTTCTTAATCTAGAAGACCAGAGAAAAGCAGTCTTGCACATAAGAAAATAAATTGTCGTACTTTGTGATTTGGCTAACCTGTTACAACGTAATCGTGGTCTTGCCCAGCCAGCATATACCCGGAAGTTCCACAAGTACTTAGTTCAAAACTCGGGTGGATTATGCGTTATTTGACTCAAGTGTTTCGAAAATTATTTCTTTCTCCAGATAAATGCCTTCATACTAAGTTAAAAATATCAAGATAGTCTCCTTTTCAATCATTAACAATTTGCATTTTATAATCATATAGACATCTCATTTGGATGTTATGTTAACACGTGCTTAATATATTTTGGGTTAGCATGTAAACCAACCGAATAGGATGCAAATATAAAGCTCCTCGGTTATTGTCTGAAATTCTTAACTACTAAACATGCGAATTGTAATTCGTCTCATTAAAGGTATAAGCCGAATACCATTGAAACTTGTAGCTCCAGCGAGTTCATTACCAACTTGACAGTAAAGAAGGGCAAAACAGTATTTTATAGGGGTATCAGGGCGATTCTGTTTGCCACTAATTCTCTTGTTTCCGGGACATAAATTTCAGATCAGCTCAAGTCGAGTCAGTCATTAATTCACTGGACCCGTTAATAGGTCATTTAGCACTTGTTAGTTGAGGAGTTGGGAAAATGCGGATGGAGCCATTTTGAAGGGACCACTTGTGAGAAATGTTGAAGATATCTTTTTTAACGTGTTATTCACCTGCATTAAAGCATGAAAGCGTATGTAATAATTGATGTGTTGTACACATTTTTCGCATTTATGACTACATATAACTTTTCAAACAGTTGTCATTTTGTTATTGTTGTTGTTTCTGTCATTATCATCAAAGTCATGAGCATCGACATCTTCGTCGACTTTATATTGAGTCAAGAACTGGCATGTGTTTTCACGTGGTTATGGAATTGGCGTCGCTTCACACTATCTGCGCGCGTCAGCAAACGAGGCGTAACGTTGCACCTGACAGGGCGTCGGGAGCCAATCCGCCTTGATGTCTCTCCTAGCGATAAATCTTACAAAGTATTTCACAAGATATACACTGGTGCCTGTGCAAACTTCACAGCTTATTACGTTTAAGTGTTAGGATCTTCTCCGAACGACAACTTTTCTGCCGAGTTTGGTGACTTGTCATTAAGGTTTTGTATTTTATAAGTTCTGCGTTTGAATCTTGGCCCGCATACCGAATATTCTGACTGGTAATTTTCAAGGATATCCTTAGTTACCCCAGGCAAATTATATATTTGGCCTCGAATAGGCCACATTTCTGTGTTTTCCATAGGCCTACTGTCCAATTCATTAGCCACAAACATCCCAACGTATGACGATTCGTATTCCGCGGTATTAAAATATCGCAGTTAATAATTTTTTTATTCATAAATAATTGAAGTATTACAGAGACATTTGTTGACTGTTACTTCGATTGGAAAACTTTTCCAGAAACTGGATCAATATGTTCTTATGACGCTTGTAATATATAAATTGTAGTGAAAAATGGTCGATAAAATTCAACGCTTTCTCACAATTATTTTTCTCTATCTTTTCCATATTTTTATCACATTATCTCCGTTCTCTGTTATTCCTTTTAAATTATAACAGCAATTAAAAATATCTATAACTTTATTTCAGAGTTTTCTTAATCAACACAAGACGTGCTTCTGTAAGCTACCTAATATACTCAGTACTTCGTAAAACAGATCATTGTCATCTAGCGTTATTATTGACATGACGTGTCATGTATAACACATTTGGTCACTCAGTCATAAGTCGGACCCTCACAGCTTAATTAATGGTTAGGTTTGTGTTATCACAGAATGTTGAATAAGTGGTACAGTGTGTGATAACAGACCTAACTGTTAATTTAACAATGCTTGTGGGGGACGTCACTGATTACAGAAGATTAATTTATGTGTTATAATAAACAAATATCTTGTGAAGAAAATTCCTTTACAAATTACAGATTTGAAGTTTCACGGTTATAAAGACGACATTGTTGTGGTTTGTGACGCAGTGCAGACTCGTTGGTAGATAACCATCGCTTGGGAGAACTATAGCGTCTCCATCTTTAGCCCTGGACCAATGGACCAGTAAATCAAGTTGCTTCATGCGTCTTCTGATGTCCATGGAATGCGCATGGCATAAGAAGAAGTCACATTGCCTTCATTTTGACGTGATGGCATTTAATTCATCATGATTTCGTAATCCACGTATTCTGAGTATGTTCGTAGGCTCTAAGATCAAAGAAAGAAAGAAAGAAAGAAAGAAAGAAAGAAAGAAAGAAAGAAAGAAAGAAAGAAAGAAAGAAAGAAAGAAAGAAAG
>NW_019059606.1:1512200-1524715 GCF_000696155.1 Zootermopsis nevadensis
AAGTGCTGGAAATGATCACCGCGTTTTGTGATGCATACATTAACTCTTCCTTACGTTTGATGTAACCCGGTGAAGAGATCCTGTGTCATGGAAATGGTCCACCTGACGAGATATTGTCGATTTATTTGGCACAGGAGAAAAGGGAAATTCATCCCTGAACCAATTCCGGAAAGTTAATTAAGAACGAGATGACAGATTGTGTTTGGCAATGCGCATGTGAGGAAGACATCCTTCCACTTCCTTGCACTTGAAGTCAATTGACCGACGCGAGCAGGTCACGGTTACATAAGACACGACGCGTGTGTCATCTTGTATCCATATTTAACTATGAATATGGAAACAGCATGTTTCTCCAAAACATTGGTATTTACCTACGGGTCTACATGGCGTCACAACCTAGATGACAACATTCCACTCGTACATCGCAGTTTGTGTTGTCAAACGCCTTCCAGTAAGAAACAAATTGGAATCGCAGGTTTGAGTTCTAGTCTGGAGGTGGATGTGTAGGCGTCTTGCTGCGTTGTCCTGGTCGGAAGAGGCCTTTCATTGGGACAAAACACAACGAGAGTAATGTAACCGGTTACAATTGAAAAATAATCATAGACCTAAAACAAGTGAGGTTTTCATGGCGGTGAAAGTTTGTATTATGTCTTCCGGTTACAGAATCATGTAATAATGTTACCGCCGTCGCAAAAGAACCTGCTGCCTTAATCTTCAGGTAAGAATTGAGTGCTGTACGGTTTATTTTATGTACCTCGCTTTGGCTTTGTCTGGCCAGTCTTCTTATTTACTTAGCCACAATTCCACCACCCTTTCTGCATAAACACAGATATCTTACACATTACCAAAAAAATGAAGGCAGTGAATTCATTTGAAATGTCTGTAATATGATTGCAGGGGTTCTTAATCTAGAAGACCAGAGAAAAGCAGTCTTGCACATAAGAAAATAAATTGTCGTACTTTGTGATTTGGCTAACCTGTTACAACGTAATCGTGGTCTTGCCCAGCCAGCATATACCCGGAAGTTCCACAAGTACTTAGTTCAAAACTCGGGTGGATTATGCGTTATTTGACTCAAGTGTTTCGAAAATTATTTCTTTCTCCAGATAAATGCCTTCATACTAAGTTAAAAATATCAAGATAGTCTCCTTTTCAATCATTAACAATTTGCATTTTATAATCATATAGACATCTCATTTGGATGTTATGTTAACACGTGCTTAATATATTTTGGGTTAGCATGTAAACCAACCGAATAGGATGCAAATATAAAGCTCCTCGGTTATTGTCTGAAATTCTTAACTACTAAACATGCGAATTGTAATTCGTCTCATTAAAGGTATAAGCCGAATACCATTGAAACTTGTAGCTCCAGCGAGTTCATTACCAACTTGACAGTAAAGAAGGGCAAAACAGTATTTTATAGGGGTATCAGGGCGATTCTGTTTGCCACTAATTCTCTTGTTTCCGGGACATAAATTTCAGATCAGCTCAAGTCGAGTCAGTCATTAATTCACTGGACCCGTTAATAGGTCATTTAGCACTTGTTAGTTGAGGAGTTGGGAAAATGCGGATGGAGCCATTTTGAAGGGACCACTTGTGAGAAATGTTGAAGATATCTTTTTTAACGTGTTATTCACCTGCATTAAAGCATGAAAGCGTATGTAATAATTGATGTGTTGTACACATTTTTCGCATTTATGACTACATATAACTTTTCAAACAGTTGTCATTTTGTTATTGTTGTTGTTTCTGTCATTATCATCAAAGTCATGAGCATCGACATCTTCGTCGACTTTATATTGAGTCAAGAACTGGCATGTGTTTTCACGTGGTTATGGAATTGGCGTCGCTTCACACTATCTGCGCGCGTCAGCAAACGAGGCGTAACGTTGCACCTGACAGGGCGTCGGGAGCCAATCCGCCTTGATGTCTCTCCTAGCGATAAATCTTACAAAGTATTTCACAAGATATACACTGGTGCCTGTGCAAACTTCACAGCTTATTACGTTTAAGTGTTAGGATCTTCTCCGAACGACAACTTTTCTGCCGAGTTTGGTGACTTGTCATTAAGGTTTTGTATTTTATAAGTTCTGCGTTTGAATCTTGGCCCGCATACCGAATATTCTGACTGGTAATTTTCAAGGATATCCTTAGTTACCCCAGGCAAATTATATATTTGGCCTCGAATAGGCCACATTTCTGTGTTTTCCATAGGCCTACTGTCCAATTCATTAGCCACAAACATCCCAACGTATGACGATTCGTATTCCGCGGTATTAAAATATCGCAGTTAATAATTTTTTTATTCATAAATAATTGAAGTATTACAGAGACATTTGTTGACTGTTACTTCGATTGGAAAACTTTTCCAGAAACTGGATCAATATGTTCTTATGACGCTTGTAATATATAAATTGTAGTGAAAAATGGTCGATAAAATTCAACGCTTTCTCACAATTATTTTTCTCTATCTTTTCCATATTTTTATCACATTATCTCCGTTCTCTGTTATTCCTTTTAAATTATAACAGCAATTAAAAATATCTATAACTTTATTTCAGAGTTTTCTTAATCAACACAAGACGTGCTTCTGTAAGCTACCTAATATACTCAGTACTTCGTAAAACAGATCATTGTCATCTAGCGTTATTATTGACATGACGTGTCATGTATAACACATTTGGTCACTCAGTCATAAGTCGGACCCTCACAGCTTAATTAATGGTTAGGTTTGTGTTATCACAGAATGTTGAATAAGTGGTACAGTGTGTGATAACAGACCTAACTGTTAATTTAACAATGCTTGTGGGGGACGTCACTGATTACAGAAGATTAATTTATGTGTTATAATAAACAAATATCTTGTGAAGAAAATTCCTTTACAAATTACAGATTTGAAGTTTCACGGTTATAAAGACGACATTGTTGTGGTTTGTGACGCAGTGCAGACTCGTTGGTAGATAACCATCGCTTGGGAGAACTATAGCGTCTCCATCTTTAGCCCTGGACCAATGGACCAGTAAATCAAGTTGCTTCATGCGTCTTCTGATGTCCATGGAATGCGCATGGCATAAGAAGAAGTCACATTGCCTTCATTTTGACGTGATGGCATTTAATTCATCATGATTTCGTAATCCACGTATTCTGAGTATGTTCGTAGGCTCTAAGATCAAAGAAAGAAAGAAAGAAAGAAAGAAAGAAAGAAAGAAAGAAAGCGACAAAGCAATGAAAGGAAGAAGGGGGTTGTATGTCGACGCAAGGAAAAGTTCCGTTCCGTTGAACACGCTTTTGCAGCGGTAAGTTTCTTTGAATGTAAGACAAAATACAAAGTTTCTCCCGTGCTCTAGCACTGTGCCTCGTAGGCTAAGCGTATTGGGACGTCAAAGCAGTTTTTGTGCATTTATCATAAGGAATAGAGTGGTGGTTCACATTTCGCCCTCTTTATTTCTGACCGAGGTTTCCATTTTGCTGTCTGTCGAGATGAAGTCCTGTTTAGTATCTACATATAATCTGCTACAGACCTCTTCTATATCCTTACGCACTCATCATTCATGGCCATCTTCCTGCTATTCGATAATATTGGACAAGCTTTACAGCGGAAATAATGTCGAAGAACCTTAGTAAAAATCGCGAGACTAGTCTAAACACATTGCGGTGTTTGCAATTGTATTACTTTGAGCCTGTGACGCTATAATTTGCTGGGTATTGTCTGTCGGTTTGGGAAATGGGCCTTAAGTACTTATATGTGCGAAGTTTCGGTAGTAGACTCTACTTTTGTATCAAGTGCATTCATTATTATACTCTCTGACAGGCGTTTATATTATAGAACTTCATTGAAGCGGTCATGTCCTCCTGAAAGCCGGATAGAGCCAGTTCCCCAAACACCGATACTGACGTGCATAACTCTGAATGCCGTAAAGTCAACAGCTTCTTAAATATTTATAGAGATATAATACTTATTGCATATGAATAGAAAACCGTAGGTCTGTTTTAGTTCCGTTCCTAAATCGTTATGCAAAAGAAATTAATTATATAATTATTTGCGTTAATAGCTTTAAATTTGTATAGTTAGAGCGGAATAAATAAATTATCTCTTTCAGAAAACTTTCTACCTGAAGTAGGTTATAGGAGTATTGGCATAAATAATAACAATCAGCATTTGACACGAAAACTTCTGTCTTGATTGGAAGAAATCAGAAATACCGCTGTGGTGGTAAATCAAACTTGCAGGTATAATTTGTACTCAGATATAAAACTGGGCGAAACGAGGAATAGCATTTAACTTTTCCAAGAACCTGGAGGTTTCTCGAATATAACCCCAATTACAGCCTACGTACTTCATCTGATAAGTCGCGGAATCTTGTCGTTCAGGTCACGGAAATGGCTTTCGTGTGCAATTTTTGAAGTTTCCAGTTACAGTTATTAAAGACCACTTTGGTTAGGTTAGCGATAAAGCCCTTCTACTCGGGAAACACCATATTAGAGCCTCGATTGTGATACCGAATGCCCTGTCTGTCCAGGCGAGTCATGGAATAATGATTTAAGATAGGTCATTGCCGTTTCCTGCCGTATCCCTTCTAACTAATTTTACAGTCATCTCACTATTCGACGCCAAATAACCAATGCTGACATTGCATGGGAAAATAGTCCATATGCTTCGTGATGAAATGACGACATGACACAGTAATCTACAACATACGTATTTATGTTATTATTGTTGATTCTCGGCTCTACAACCCTGTTGTGGGTTTTCGCCGCCTCCTTTTCGGAGATTTCTTGTTCTTGTTCGTGCGTGAAATAGTGAGTAACCAGCCAACTGACTCTGAACAATTTCTACTCAATCCCGATTTGACTGCCAGAGCCATCTAGCAGTTAATCAGGAGTCTTGGGTGAGAAATGGCCGCTGAATTTTGCTTACGAAACATACGAAATATACGTATTTATACATACCATATTATTTGAACACTGAACTTTGTTGTCATTTCAGGGTGAATGAGATCTGTCTCCGAAAGGATCTGATACCTTATCACGACAACCAACTTCGATTTCATTACTTGCTTCTCTCTAAAGCTGTATATGGAGAGAGATGGCTGAAGCAATATAAGGCACGGTTCACATTACGCGGTTTGCGCCGCGCGGTTCCAACCGTTCATTCACCGCTTAACTCTTTCCATTTTAATTTAATATAATATTTCTCTGACATAAATCGGCGTTGAATAGACCTTTCGTGACACAGCGTTACCTAATAACTTCTGGTTAGTTCAGTAAAGAATTGTACACAAAACTTCTGCCTGGAGTGTGCGTGGAATCGATGTATCCTAAATGACACAGACGTTGCAGAAATGATCACTTTGTATTCGTGAGACGAGTGCCACCTGATTTATGTCATTTTCTTAAAATATCGTACAACGAACGCAGAATACCAAGAATTAGTATTCCGCGTGACACAGAATTCGTCAGCAGAAGTCATATGCATGAGATGCGGTATTCATATATGGAAATTATATCCGACTCAGTAGCCGGGACACTAACTCTTAAAATGTAAAATAACCTTATCTTCATATTCATGATATGGTCTGTCGCCTGGTGTTACAGTTCACATAACGTATTACAAATCTTCCTTCCCAAAATGTTTTGGTGCAAGAATCTGTAGTTACTTTGAATCCAGAAAAGAATTGAATATGGTAACGTGTTACCGAAACGGTAATTCACTACAAGCCGAACCCTTTGCATTGAATAAACATGGTCAACCACAGTTTGTGATGAAGAAATGTTACAGCCGAGCTGGCAATTTTTGGAGTATTTGATGTGGCAAGTGACGTCTGTATCGTTTTTAAAACACATATTTTGAAGAAAAACATGGACAGCTCGTTCATGTATAGTCACAAACATACTGTACATGTAGTATAACACGGTTTTAAGAGTCCTACATATTTATCATGCATTTATCTAAATGCCAACCATGTTTTAAGATTAATATATTGCATTATTAATACGAGCTGCTAAATTGCTGTCTCATTGATATCCACATTAAGTGCATCCAGCATTTATGTTTCAGTGTGGATGAAATCCAAAATTGCATTCCATAAATCAGTTTGAATTTATTATTTTAATTTTTCATTCAACATGGACTTCATAATGTCGCTAAAGTCTCTTAAAAATTATTCAGGATTAAAGCTTATAAAGGAGATAGAGTAAGAAGTTTAAAATTGCGAAGTTGAAGTACACCTGTTTATGATCCACTGTAAGAAATCAAAGTGTTCAAACATGTGTTTAAGTGGAAGTGAATATTTCACATTGAACATTAATTTATTATGTAAGACTTGAGGTTCTCACAGCGGTGAGTATGAAGATTTCCGTCTTCTGGGTTATTGCGCTGTGTAGTCTGGTCGATGTTAACCAACTTTTCAGAGGTCATACTGCCTCCGTCATCAGGGCGATTAATATGATTATATATGAATATTCATCGCCCTGATGACGGAGGCAGTATGACCTCTGAAACGTTGGTTAACATCGACAAGACTACACAGCGCAACAACCCAGAAGACAGAAATCTTCATTAATTTATTACGCGGTTTGCTTTTATTCTTTAGAAAATAGATTACAGCTGGATTTGAGCTGCATGTACGAGTCGAAGAATCTTGTAATTCACCTTATAATTCTATTATAGACATCAAATTAAAGCTGATGAATATCCATTTAGTACTTTTCCTAGATATATATCGCCTTCCGTTACGCCTCCATTTCGCTTAAAATAGAGCACAATTGTAAGAATTAATTCTGGTACAAAAGTCATTATTCGATACTTGAACACTAAAGACACAAATAACAATAAATACAAAATACCGATACTTCATGACCTATAAACCATTAGACGTACTTGTAAACATATCGTCCGGCGCAAGCATAAATAACCATCCTCTGTCCTCTCCAGAACAAAAAAAAATCTATTAGAAATGTTATGTTAATAATTCTAACATGAATTGTTATACGTTTTAAAGAAAATCGTCATTAGAATAGGTCTTAAAATAGGAATCAAAGCAGTTAAAATACGGCGTTATTTAACAAAGAGTCTAAGTAAATATGTATTGCGATCAAATTCATAGGGTTGTGGTTAACTAGAAATAAAACTTCCTGTATTTTTGTTAGGTTAATTTAATCCGTTTCCTGGTTCATAGCGTTAATTAGAATGTTTGTATAAATATTCATATTTAATTTATTTTTCGCAAAGTTGTTTCTCCCTGTGCAATGATCCCCACCAGTGATGTTCTATTACAGGCTAGCGTTAGAGGCTGCATTTTGCATCAGCATAGGCCATGGTACAGTAATGAAGAATACTGGTAGAACACATACACACAGATGTGTTTATGACAGGATTCGAAATCACAACCGTACAAACCATAGGCTGCTACTGCTGCCCGTCAGTGTTCGTGATGCAACATTTACCATTTGTAAATTAAATTGAAAGGTTGAGGTCGATATTCTCTTATATTTAATTCATTGCGTTAATAACCGTTCCTAAGCATTCTTTTTTAACTTTTGGAAGCTTTAAACTCATTGTGGAGCAGCTGTTAAAATAACTCTGTCTTTCTGTCAGTCTGTACGCGTGAAAAGACTCGTGAATGGCTCGAGCTTTCATTAAATATGATCTGCTGCAGTTTCACTTAAGTTTTATTTGTAAATTTGAATTTTGGTTACAATATTGCAACAATAATGGGCATTCTACGTAATATCTATATGCGTTTGTGATCATTGAAGTAGTTGGACAAGGAACCTCCAGACTACATACATTACCGTGGTTACTGTGATTATTGTCGTTAAGATAAACGTTAAAATTCTGGTGAACTCGCCAGAATTGTTACACCATGCATATATTTACTAACGTTTTGTGTTCTGTTTGTACATTTACCATGTAACTTCACTGTTAAAAAGCAGCTAACAACGAAGTTTTATTATTGCGGGACGCCGGAGCACGTTTATATCAAGAATCTCAAAAAATTGTTAGATCGCAATGTATCGGGACTTAACTTTTGCACTCGTAACTGATATGCTGACAGGTATTTTTGATCTGTTTCAGATGGCAGTAACAAATATATAGTGGGTATGAAACAATTGAAGGCATGTTTATGATGTATTTTTATACCGAGTTTCAAGTGCCTCCAGAAAGTCATTGGTTAAAAGTAAAAGTAAAAGTAAAGTAAAGCTGTCCCACTATACGCCATGTAGGCGCTTGGGAGGAGTGGAGGTATAGCTCCTCTCTTCCTTGACCTCGGCACTAGATGGGGGTGAGTGGTCAGCATCACGCCCCGGCCGGCTTTACCCCCGGGAAAGGACCCCGGTACCCATTGTAGAGGAGGCTGGGTGGGCCCCAGAGCCGGTCTGGACGCAGAGGCTAGAGGAAAAATCCTCTGCCCCCGTCGGGGATCGAACCCCGGTCGTCCAGCCCGTAGCTAGTCACTATACTGACTGAGCTATCCTGGCTCATAAGTCATTGGTTATGGCCGTCAAATTTAAAACTAGAGACAATTTTAACAGAATGACCATGTTGTACATTCTACAAAAACACTATAATAAAATTTGCAAAATTTTTAAAACTGTTAGAATAACTTTTCGAATGTTGTTTTATGAAAATTATCAGTTGGCTCAAATTCTGAAAGGGGGATACGCCCAAAGCGCAGCGTAGTGATTGACGCGAATATTTTCTTTCCTTAAGAAAGGGAAGGAGAATAATAATATCAGGAATAAAATCACCTGCAGGCGGGGTTAGAGCCAGCTCTTGATTGGTGCGTTTAATGAATGAATCGATGAATCTATCAATCAATCCTTGTCACAAACCTTTATAGAGAATTATGCCACTGGGTTTTCTTATACAGCTTTCAAAATGTTCAAGCATCAATCTGCGCTGTCTGTTACACACTCACATAGCTTTGTGGGATTTTAGAGTCTCACTGCGGTGAAAATGTCGATGTTGGCCTTCTCGGTCGTAACGCCGTGTAAGCTTGTAGGTAGATACCAACGTTTTGGAAAAAAAAATCCCTACCCTTCTGAGCCTAACTTTCCACGAACGTTGGTACTCAAAGTTCGCACCATCGACAACATAATAACAGTATTAATGTTATATCAAA
The DNA here is from genome assembly GCF_000696155.1 of Zootermopsis nevadensis. Next base: position 1,521,329 of record NW_019059606.1, read on the forward strand.
TTATGTTTTTACAACAACATATAAAATGTCCTGCAGAGATAATTATTTAAGAAAGGAAATTTTAGGACGATATTGTGCGTTATGTTTTTTGTGTAAAATCAACCCCGTGTCTCGTAGGTCAAATGTTATAGACAGTTGAGGACTTAGCACGTATTATTATGCATTTATAACATTTTGAGTCCAGCCAGCCAGCAGCGTGTAATCCCAAATTCATATTTGATGATATTCTGAGCAGATATCACACGGTCACACAGTTTATCCTCTTGTCGCTACGCTGAATTATATTGTCCAGTGACAATCTGAATGAGGGGCCAAAGGATTACATGTTTTCGTCGTCAGCTGATGCGATCCTATTATTATTTCTACTTAGTTCTCCTATTTTTTTTCCACTGGCATTCTTTATTTAAAACTCAATGTGCGTGTAACAGTCTCATTCTCTAACTTGCCCTGTTAGAATTTATCTCCCTCAAGTTAAAAATACTATGAGTAGAAACTGTATGATCATATATGCAATGAAAAATAAATATTTTACATTTAAATGTTGATCGAAGCAAATTTTTTCGAAAGAATAGAACATTAACGTCTCTTGTCTCATACTTGGAAGGCTGTAGTCACTTTGAGATACTTTAGCCACAGGAGACTTAAAAATTGCATATAGACATTTTAGGTACATAATATGGTAGTTATAGTTCTACATGCATTTGTTTTATATTTACTTGTCAGTTTCCACGCACGTATGTGTATGTAGAGGCCAGACTTAATGAATTATGCCAGTTTATCGGCAAACATACCCTAACCATAGAACTACTGTAAAAAAACGTAAATTAAATTTTGTTATATATTGTCAGTTACTGATATATTTTATGGAAGTGATAATTAGGTTTTAATGTGACGAACGAAGAAAACGTCTGTTCAAATTAAATTTTAATCAGTATCAAAAAAGGAGGTTTTCCTGTTTAAATGGGATGAAAAATTGTGATATTCGTTAAATAAGAGTCAAAATAGGCGGAAGTGGACGGAACATTAATTGTCATGACAAAAGAAATGTTATTCAAACCTATTTTAATTAATCTTACACGTTGGAGAAAAAGATACTGATAGATACTGAAATCTTTACATTGAAGCCGAAACAGGCTTTGCAGGCTATCCGTGAAAGGAAGAACAAAAGTTTATTACTTATCAGAGAAATGTAATGTTATATGATTTATTCTAATGCACATGAAAGATTTAAAATTAAACGCTGGAAAGTTATGTTGTACAACACATTTCAAGATGATTGTTTGTATAATTTTAGTGTTCCAAATTCACTTATACACAAAGAACTTAAAATTCCTGAGAAATTTTTGCTCTGTATTTTTAAATTGATAGTGCATGTCTATGATCTATATCAGCGTTTTCGTAATCCCCATCTCAGTAAGTATTTCTTTCAAAATGTTTATGTTTTTATTGTTACAATAGTACAAAATTAAAATGGCAAATCTTATAGTACGCACGGGGAGGTTAGAAACACGTACAACAATTTAGTCTGGGATTTCGATATAAAACAGCAACTTTATTAGATGCTAGTGAGGAGTTGATATAAAAGAAAATTCAGAGAAAACTGAATGTATGTTCATGTCCTGTGATCAAAATGTAGGCCAAAATCATAGTAGACAGATGGTAAATAAATAATTTTCGAATTGTGACAAGCATTCGAAAGGACAAACCTGAATTATGTCGAGCAGATTTGACATTCTAGAATATAAACATAAAAACTTTTTTACCTTCACTTCGACTCCAGCCAAATATGAGGACAGTATTGATGCCCGTAACACAGGGTCCAGCGTATAATAATTTATTATTCTGTTAAGGCAACTGTGTATTTCGTGGCGCGATAGCACGTATATGGCGCAGTTGTTGAATAATGATTAGCATGGGAAAATCAAAGAATTCTGAGATTACCCTACTGCAGTGCCACTTCGTCTACCACGAATTTCACCTGAAGTTATTCGAGATTGTACCCGAACCTCAGGGGTGGGACGCGATCGGCTAACTGCTTCAGTTACCGCTATAAAATACTATGATTTTACATGTTGAGTTATGTCGGTGTAAAAATTAGTTCTGTAACTATGAGGGAAGAACATAAGTTAAAAGTATTTTTGAACAGGGTACTGAGGAAAATATTTAAGGATCTAGAAGGAAATAATTGACATGAGAGTGAAAAAAATACATAAAAATTCGAAGGTTAAAGAAATCAAGGATGCTGAGACGATCGGACTATGAGTGATGCATATTGTTTAAAAGGTTTTGGGCAAATGACTGACTATCTCAGATAAATAGGCTTAGATGGAAGGATAATATGAAAGATACATTTTATGAAAATAGGACACGAGTGACTTATGAAATATTGTTTTAACAGGGGGAAGATATATTGAAGTTGTTTTAATTATAAATACGTCATTAAATGTATCATGTACTGTTAAAATGTATGCCATTAATGTCAGTGTTAGTAATTCATATTCGTTAACACACTAGTGACAAAGTAGATTATTGATTTTCCCTGTGGCGTTTATCATCATCAACGCCTGCTAGTCTCATGGCCGTTTCACTACTTTAAATTTACGCAGATATGCATCAGTGACAGTATATTTGTTGCTCATAAAAATTAATACAAAATTATGATAATAAGCACTAGTATGTGTGTTGTTTGACTAGTGCTGTTGTGTTGTGTTGTGGAAAGGAACAAATAAAACCATTTAGCGTGCATTCCCCAGTGTGAAAAGGTTTGCTAAATCTTAATGTCTGCCTGCCCATTTATTATAATTTCGAACACACAAATATTTTTTTTCTATAACAACGTTGCATTAACAAAACTGCCGCACACTCGCAGAGAAACACATGTAATGACCTCATCACCAATCCATCTGAGGAACACGGGCCTTCATCATGATGCTGATGCCCAGTGTAGGAAGAAACAACTTGTGACTTTTGCTTGTAAATTGACTTACCTGGTTTGTTTCTAACTTCACCATCTTTCCAGTTTATTTAATGAAACCTTTTCTGTAGCAGATATGATACCATTGCACCAATTGGGGGCATGATGTTGAATGATGAACTGGAAAGTGCAAAGAAGTTAATATTAAGTTGAAGTTGAATTGCCCTGATGACGGAGGCAGTATGACCTCTGAAACGTTGGTTAACATCGACCAGATTACACAGCGCAACAACCCAGAAGACAGAAATCTTCATACTCATCGCCCTGATGACGGAGGCAGCATGACCTCTGAAACGTTGGTAAACATCGACAAGACTACACAGCGCGACAACCCAGAAGACAGAAATCTTCATACTAAGAATCGCCCTGATGAAGGAGGCAGTATGACCTCCGAAACGTTGGTTAACATCGAC
>NW_019059606.1:1545755-1587142 GCF_000696155.1 Zootermopsis nevadensis
AGTCACCTTCACCATAAGTGGCAGTATGAAGATAAGCCTGTCTACACAACTCATTCTCATTGTCTTCACCCTAATCGTTGTCCCAATACCTAACTTTTCCAACCTAACATAACGTCCGAGTACGATTTGAGTTTCAGTTCACAGTCACCACGTACCTGAAAAAATATTGAGTAACGATGATTCGTCCATTGTAATTTGTATCGTTCTGAGTATCCGAGTAAGACTCCCTCCACTTCCTCAGTCCGTCAAACATCTGACTTTGTGTTCGTGTTCGGTCATCTGCCTGGTTGCCTCAGTACTCCAGTGACTGATATTCACCTAACCTCAAACTTCGTGGCACTGCTCACAGAATACAGAAGCCACATGACGTAAAATGACCCATTTGCAATTTAGAGAAATGCGGTTTGTGACCTTGTCCTTGCAGAGGCAGAAGACCATGAATGTGGAGCGGATGCCATAAGCGTCGTCCTAGTTGTTCCCTCTGGAGATAAAGCATTTGAAACAAAAAATGTGTATATGGGATTTCTCCACATCAACGCAACATAGAGAAGAGACATTTTCAGCTGGATTCACCCAGAATCAAATAATTTTTCGAGAGATTGTAATTCCAATGGAGACAAGTTTTCCTACTAAATTTTACCGTTTTTATGACCACTAGATTTCTGGTTATCTATATCAAAATTTGTCAAGAAAACACTTCTTTAGAAAAAAATATGTCTTAACTTCTGCACTAACTGAGATACAGAGCTCAAGTAATGCGACGCCCTTTCAGTTACTTATTCCACCAATGTATTAAGCACAGCTGTGGTTTAAGGGCTTCAAATTTTTACCTCTGATCTGATATTTAGAGAAAATTGATATTTTAATTTTTTTGAAATATACGTTGTGCATGAAACTTATTAAAAATATCTGTACATATTAAGTTGGGAATTCGATGGGATTAGTTTCTATAAATCATTTTACTGTAAAGACTGACTTCACAAATTTCATGAGACAACTTCAAGGAATATGCTTCTTGTTTCATTCTTTGCATGTAGTGATTTAGGTAAGCATATATTAACTATATATATATATATATATAATTTCAGAATCATTACATTTTATATATAGCAAGACACCTTATAATTAGTCAAATTGTGCAGAAATCTAATTAAATAATATTAGTACAATCTCCTATACATTCGAAGACAAAGGAACGTCTATTTATTTAGATACTGATTTGTGGATGTTACTTAAGTATGTAGTCTCTTTACGGGATAAAGTGAATTTATGTGTTTTTTAAATGCTGATTGAGGAATCAGCAGAAAATGTAGTTTAGCCGGATACATGTATGATACGTGGAGTCAGTGGTGATAAACAAAAATTATTTTCGCATTAGTTGATTCCTCACTGACAGGTACCAAACCACAAATCAAGTAGGACTTGAGATTTCGCGGCAGCGAGTCTGAAGATAGCCGTCTCCTGGGCTGCAACGCCGTGCAGTCTAGTAGAAGTTTACCGACGTTTCAGAGATCCTTTCTGGACGCAGGAAGAGATTCATAAGGGCTCATGAGCCTGGCTCACAGGTTCACCGAAACTCGTGCGAAAGGGCACTATGAGTTTTGCTGTGAATTCTGTCCCCAGCAGTCGCCTACGCTCTCGTCAGTCACTCACACGAGCCATGTTAAGGTTATTTGTGGTAACAATCGGACATTACTACCGAGTCCTTCGAGAAATTATAAGGAACGAGTTTCCATAAACAAGAATTATCACTCATTAAACACATGTGTAGCCTTCGAAACAATTGGAAATGCTTGACGTCCATTTGAGGCAAAACAATATTTTAACATAAATTACCACAAAATTAACTACATTTTTGACAGCGGAAACAATTAAACGATATGTCGTATACAATCAGAGATTGATGGAGCTCATTGTTCCTCGTTGTGCTGATAACAAAACCTTGCTCTAAGTAAATAAGGTGGCCTCCTTCGATAAATTTGTGAATATAAAGCCAGCGATCGAACCACCAACAACCACCAGAACGTCTGTTGCATCTCACACAAGAGGTAAGGTAATATTTTTCTTTGTAAAGTAACATTGACATTTGCACAAAAATAAACTAATTTTACGCTCCGTAATTCAGTAGCAAAGACGACTCCACCACATTCATAGGAAACGTTTGTATACAAATCTAAACGCGACATTGATGCAAAAGAAAATCTCACAAACTAGTTTCATTTTTAACATGCCAAAACACCATCACAATATGTCTTCTCCGACTTGTTTCATTCAATCTCACAAATATCTGAGCGCTCACTCAGGATGCTTCTGATATAAATGGCGCCAGGTTAGGGCTCTCTTCTACACACAAGAACAACTACAAAGAGTTGTACAACCACGGGTCCTTGGATATTCCATCTGTAAGTTACGGTCCATTTTATTTTGGCAGAAGAACGGACAGATAACAAAGCAGAGAGATAATGCACTCTGGTAGCCAGAGCAGGAACTACGAATTTCGGAATTGTTTACTATCTTTAGACATGTATTCAATGTTACTCTTGTCGCCTTGTCGACCATTGATACGCTTTCTTCTAATATTTACAGTGGTTATTATGATACCAGTTGTCCCTACTGATGGAAGTGGACAATTTGTCGAAGTTCTGATGTTTGTTAAGATTGTTTGGTTTTCTTGACCGTGTGTGGGTCAGATCAGGTTAGGACAACACAGACTACGTAAGGTTAGTTTGAGTTAGGTTAAGTCAGGTTACTTTTGTTTAGATTAGATCATATTAAGACATGTTGAGTCATATTGCTTCATTTTCTGTTGAGAAAGTGGGTTATGGAAAATGCCAAATTTGAAATTAGTATCTTGCGTATTGAAATAGTTAAATTCTGAATTAAATTTTGATTTCAAATTGTCCAAGAATTTTGGATATTTTTAACTCGTGGATTTTTTAAAATTATGATAATTTCTAAAAAATTTTGTGTTTGTTTCGATTAAACTGAATTTTTGGAAATTTCTAACCTTGAAACATTGAAAATTACAAAATTGTGAGGCTTCTCAAATGTTGGAAAATTCTGGGATGTCTAAAATATTAATTTTAAACATTTTACACCTTTTAGTCTTAAGGAATTTCAATTTTAAAATAGTGATTGTTTGAATTTTGAAAAATTTGAAGTTGAAATTTTGATACTGATTTTCAGATTTTAGATATTCCATTTAAAATGTGGTTTCCTTAAATTTACTTCGGCCTCACGTTTGTGTTTGTTTAGTCATGATAAACTAAGTGAGGAGAGAACGGATTATTTAAAGTTGGTTTACTCTTGACGGTGGGATATTTGAGCGGTCGAAACGAAGGACCCGGAGAGAAAGCCTGGTTCAGTGCCATCCTGCCGGATACTGACCGCCTGAGCCATGGCACGGCCCATTAGATACATACGTATCACAATTTGGAATCTATTCCTTTGTTTCAGGTCTCTCTTTCACAGTTTCGAAGATACAGAAATGAAGACTTTCGTATGCTTCGTCTTCTGTGCTGCATTATGGTGATAATGCAGGTAAGCAAAGCCTTTAATCTACAAAATATCCTCCAAAAACCAGCACTTTCTGCCCACCGTTCAGAGCTTAGCGTTCAAAAATATGTGCTTTCATTATGAAATTTCTTCCTGATTCACATGTCCATTGTTTCTTCACAATCCATGTAGCATGGCCACCAATTAAACCTGTTCGGTTCTAAAAACTTCATTTGGTAATACAGGGCTAGTCTAAATGATGTTCCCGATTTGGAACACATGTTACTCACGTTTAATGAAATTCAGATGCACAAAATTGGTACCGATGGAAAGAGAAACTCTTCAAGTTTATGTTGGTATATTTCGCAGCCACGTAGTAACACTGTTCGCCGTCAGAGGCGATATGAGTAAAAATGGCTGCCATCGAATACGGGAGCATTTTGTGTCCTGGATTTTCACGTTCACCGGTCTGTTATTGGTGTGCAACGGCATTTCCGAACCAAGTTTGCGGCAGATCCACCCAATGGGCATACAATTCGTAAGTGGTATACCGGATTTAAGAAAAGGGGCTGCATTTGTAACAGAAAGTCAACCGGCCGCCCGTCAGTAAGCGAGGAAACAGTGGAGCGGGTCCGTTCAAGTTTCACACGCAGCCCGTATAAATCCACCGTCAGAGGTAGCACGGAGCTCGGTATCCCGCAGAACAAACTTTGGAGAGTTTCTCTTTCCATCGGTACCAATTTTGTGCATCTGAATTTCATTAAACGTGAGTAGCATGTCTTTCAAATCGGGAACATTATTTAGACTAGCTTTGTATTATTCTCAAACATTTCTGCTCTCTGACTTGGGATTCTCTGTGAACAGCTAACTATAAATTGGATGTAAACTACAGATAAAGTAGCTTTTTTCTTACTTCAATAAAACCAGAATCCTTCGCAAAATTCTGACACACTACCTAAGGCTAAAACAGAAAGTTTTGGTATTTGTCGCTAGCTTATTTAGGATTCCATTTCGGATCTTATAATAAATAATGTACATCACTTTCTAGGAGATTCTGACATGTTTGGAAATATACCAACAGCGTAAAAATTTAGCACATTTGACAGGATTTGACATTTGGCCTTTGAACTTCGACCTATATGGACTGCGCCAGTGACGTTTGAATCTGGATTCTCCGTGTGGTTGTAATGTTATCTGTCTCTCTGGGTAATTAGTCATTGCCAGGATTCCCCACACGCGGACACCCCACTAAGTCACTTCCGGACGCAGAACGCATATAGGTCATTATATAAAGTATCCGTCAATTTTGTTTAATTTGAAACAGAATTTAAAATGTCAGAAAATATTAATAAAAGCCCCCATCGTCAAATCTGTGAAAAATTCGTTCAGAGATTCTCTAGCTGTTATTTTCGGAAGCTAATGGACACATTCTTATAACGATTATTTGTGAACGCACCAAAAGATCGTAGAGAATCTATTTGGAACATGGAACATGCTAATTTTTGGTAGGATCACTTTTACATTATTTCAGACATTTATTCCATAATTTTATACTCACAGAATTTAGAAATTACAGCTGTTACAATATTGTAGATATTAATGCTACAATTGATGAATAATTGATATAATGAGCATTTACAGTCTCTCGGCGTGCCCCGGGCGTTTGTCCCGTTATAATTACACTTGAACCAACTGACGTAATTTTATTGGTCTTGGTATGAATGTTATACCACCAGTGACGATGAATTCTCGTTTTGTGACATTCATAAGTTTATACCGACATAATAGCTGCTGAGTGGGAGAAAGAGTATCTCAAGTCCTGATACTGTGCTTTGTAATATGCTTTATAAAAATATTCAACTTAAATACACATGTTTTTATAACATTTAAAGGCAACATGGCAGTCGCGCGAAATTCGTAATTAACCTTAGATTTGATGACGTTATCTATGAAGAGATAAGGCTAGACATAAGAAATTCTGAATGGAGACTGTGCCAAAATACAAGTACAAGTTGTGTAAGAAATAGTCTTCTTAAATAGCGATCGAAAGACTGTGATAAATGTGATGTCATATCTCTAAAATTTAACCTAGTCGAAATTTGTACTTGTGGATGTTATGCTCAGAAATTGAAAACTAAATTATGTGATTAATTTATAGCTCAGTGCTTAGAGTATTACTTAAATATGTAACAGAAATATGAGCAGGTCTCAAGAGAATTGTTGAAGAAACGAGGCGAAATTGAGTAGGCCTGTTTCTTAGAATTTATTATTCAGAATTAATTGAGCGTGGTTGAACGAAAGGAATTTTAGAGGGAGTGAGGATCGTGGCATCTTAACTGAGACGATACGAATTGCCCCATTTCACTTGTCTCGTGGCCTTTGCAGAATGCGTTTGCGCTTTATTAATCAATTAAAGCTCCTGAAATAAGCGTTCAGATGCTAGTTTAAAATCTGTTCTTGTGAACGTCCCAACTGCTCCTTTGTTCCAGTTAGGTTGGCATTATCACATGCCCCCACGTTCGAGTTTATGCGTCTGCAAATTGCCGTGTTCAGAGCCTGGAGCGGGTCTCAGCACATCTTAGGCTCCTGAATTGTGTCCTTAACGTCTTGAGCTTGAAGAGGGAGGGGAACCATCGTGCGGATTTAGTTATTCCTTTGTTAACGAAAGCAAGCGACGGCTCATCACTTCATGCTGTCCGTCTAAACAATAGTATATCAGTGAAAGAGAGGGTGCAGTCTCGAGGAAGGCTGAGATGAATAGGATCTGATGTCCTGTATGAAGCGAGGTGTGTATATAGACCTACGTACATACAGGACACATCCACACTGTCCCTGCTGGTAGCCCAGCATAAATTACACAAGAATAAAGCTGCACCCTCTGAATGCATGTATGTACGAGGTGCGATCGGAAAGTTTCAGGACTGTGTCAATAGAGGGCGAACCGGATGTAGTACGAGCTTCTGCAGCTAGGGGGTGCGGCCTACATTCATAGTGAATCGGTGTGCCAGCCGGCATCATCGAATTAGCATTTGTTTCTTAGATACGGGCGTTTTGGTAGTGCATTACACCGACCCTCCTGCGATTTCGGAATGGCGTGTGCATCAAATTTTGCCAAAGACTCGCCAAAACGGCTACGGAAACCTATGAAATGCTAAAGCAAGCATTTGGGGAGTCCGCAATGGGTCGTGCACAAACTTTTGTGTGGCATTCACGTTTTAAAAAGGGCCGAACCTCTGTCCATGATGACGAGCGTTCTGGACGACCATCTTCGAGCACAACGCCCGAAAATGTTACCAAGATTCGGCAGGCCATTCACGAAGATCGACGTCGTACCATCAACGACTTGGTCGACATTGTTGGGATAGGCTATGGGACATGTCAGCTGATTCTAAAGGAAGAACCCCCCATGCGACGCATCCTGTCTGAGTTTCTACGTCCCTCAGATTAGTTTTTTTTTCTCCTTGCTTTAAATCTATCTTTATTTGTACTTCATTCTTTTTTCTTTCCGTTCATTGATTCTTACTTCCTCCATTTAATGTTTTTGCCCGCAAGATTATCCTCTGAAACTTTTACTACACATATAGATTTTGAATAAATTTGATATATACAATCTGAAGTGAAAGTATATATAAGTTTGTATGATTTGAGGTTTTCTCGGTACCAGACATCTATCATCAACGAGACTTTTTGTGGATTTTCAGATAAATGCTGACGTAGTACTTCGACCAAGAAACAAATCCCACGCTACACGTCCTGGCTCGTTCGGCTAATTATGCCTAATAGGCCTGACCCGCGTAGAAGATAATAAATTAAATAACGAAAGAAAGAGAGAAAAATGAATACGTGTTAACAGGACCAGCAGATATGACAACGTTAACAGAGAGCCCCTTTGCACAAACTTCGAGTGAAAATATAATGCAGTTTTTCGGATATAAATGGATCAGACCCAAACAGATAAAAGTTCTTGATCTCTACCTGGAATGAAATTTAGCCATTCAGCCCATAGTCAGTCACTTTACTGATGAGGTAAACCAGCTCACAAAGTATCAAAGAAAGAAGATAAAGTATCCCTCTCTCTGCACTAGACGAATATGAATAGTCGTCTTACACTCCGACCGTTTTAGCCCCAGTATCAGAGTGGGTGGGCCCGATAGCCAGTATATGATTTAGGAAGAGAAAAAACGCGTTCTGCACGGGGACATGAATCGGTCTACGTGCGTATATTTACGTTCCTGACTGGATTATTTCGGACTCATGAGTAGGTGCCACTTAATGACTGTATTTCCTTACCTATCCAAAAGTCACTTATGAATGACAGTAACTAGCTCACTAACCAACAACTCATGCAGAAGCTTATAAATAGCACTCAGCTCAGCTACGCAAGACGTTTTCCGTCTTGTATGCAACCCGAATGTTCATTATCGTGTCCATGAGTAACTAACCAAGTCCAGAAGCTTTGATCTTCCTGTATTCAAGGTCCATATAGAAATTAATATTCGAATATAAAAATCGCAACCACGGGGTTACCCCTCCCCTGCCTCTGTGAGTCCATTGACTTTTTTAACTCCATTTCGATGTTCGTGATCTGATCCGAATCTTCCAAAAGACATTCACCCTGAAGATGGTAAGTACAGTGCTTGCCGAAACGATCAAAAACCTTCAATATCATATGCGGCTTATTCCCAAGAGGTTATGCATTAAACTGTAATTTCACCCGTCTTATTATGCGGGTGCTAAACTTTATCTTTCGTATCAAAGGAGAAACAGACTTTGGCCTGTACTGATGTGCTAATGAGAATATTTGAATCTAAGAGACAGGACTAACAAAAAAGATGGTAAAACTGGGGATACATAATTTGTGCTTTTCGCCAAAAAAACGTATTATTAGGGTGATCATATCTGAGAAGATGATATAGATGGTACATATCAGCTCGGGCGGTGAAAAGGATGACACTTGGGGCATAGACGTGGAGGTATGATAATATTAAAATGGATCTGAACGAAAAGGGTATGCGATTTTGGATAGGATTAGACTTAATAAGAATAAGGCACAATGACTGGCTGTTGTAGACACGGTTAAACACTTTGGATTTTTTTAAAGTGTTAATGTAACCAGCTGAACGAATATAAAATGCTCATTAAGTGTTCATTTCCTTTCGGGCACCATTACAAAATACTATGACCGACATTCTTTACGTTTACGTTGAGGATAAATTGAGATAGCTCGTAGTTATGGTCATTTCCTCCTGAAAATACCTTTTTGTAGCACGACAACTTCTCATTCATATTTCAATATGGCGCCGTAAAAACGTCGCAGCTGACAGAAAGTCGAAAATCAGAATGAAATAAATAAATAAAATACCTGCGTCATAGCTTCTTTGCTTACTGGAACTGACATAGAGAAACACAAAAATTAATAAAATCTGAATGTTGTTTTCATTACAATCTTAGTGTTTCGTAGACCCCATACAAACTCTGACAAAATGAGTACCTTCATATAATATAAAGGACTTGATGCATTTGAGGAACGATATATATAGGTACTGCATTGGATATCGAGAGGTAAACAGAGCTTATCTCAGTAGCTGCCTCCTTAATATTAATATTATTGAACATTAGAGGGAAAGGTTACATAGTATAACGCCAGAAAGAGCCATCGAGGAAACGGTGATAATTTATACATTAAAAAAAAACTGGACGTGTGCCCAATAAGATTAATTCCTGTCTGCAAGTGTTAATGGTTTCGTGTTATGATAAATTATGATCCTGTTTATATCAAACTTTGCGGATGTATGGCTTATTATTCCCCTGATGACGACGAGTTCTGTGAAATTTATGCGATTCGTGGAACATTATATAACCGTATTTTCATACTTTCGGATTTGACATGAATGTTATAATAGTCCTTAATTAGTCTAGAACGTGAAAATATGATCTTTAACCCGTTATTGCACTGGTTATTTGTACCTAAATCAATAGAATATTATTAGGTGTATGGTATATTGAGATTTGGCCCATTATACATGGCAAAACTCTGAGCTTCACACACATTGGTCGCATCAGAGTGCATTATTTAATCCCGTATGAAGATTGAAATACAAGTTAAACTGTTGTGTGTGATTTGGTGCTCAAGTAAAACACGAAACTAAGCTCTGTGGGTCATGTACGCCATCGATATATTAGTGCATCATTTTCATTCGGTGATATTTTTTATTCTCAAGGCTACGACTGTGAAAATATTTTATCGTAGAAATTTATCGACGTTTCAAAGGTTCCTTCTGCCTCCATCATCAGACATGATTAGGGCGTCTATCACATTGTCCCTCTGAAACGTCAGTAAATTTCTAAGAAACTCCACGACCCAACAAACCAGAAGAGAGTGATATTAATTTATTCAGTTTAATAACGAGAATGTAACTTCGTGTAAGTGTATTCTGATATTATATTCGGAATAATATTTGGTTAAATTAGAACATCTGACTAGGCTTAGGCTAACACAAAAAATACAAGAAAACAGACTGTGAGATACAACTATATTCAATGCATTCTTTATAACGTCATCACCTGATCACCAGACGATGGTCAGATGGTGATGTATGTGGGAACCGAGCATGTTGTGTGAAAGAAATAACAGTTTTCTTATAAACTTTTGTGTTAGACTTTTTATAAACCGATAAAATATTAGAGGTTTTTATGGCGTGAAGATGTCGATTATGATCTTCATGCTTGAATTTCAGCTCAACTTGACCGAAACCCTTCAGATGGAGACAATACGTCCCTCCGAAACGTTGATGATCAGCGACAAGACTGGGCGGCATCACAAACAAGACATAAGAAAAGTTTAGTTGACTTCAAAAGGTTTAATTTTACGTCGTATAATTCTCGTGAACACGTATGAAGGTACCACGTGCTGTAGGTAGATCAATGAACTGAGTAATTTTGATAGGTTAAAATTCAGTCTAAATTCTAATTGACTTTCTGTGTTGACCACCATGGGGCCTGTTCCTGTTTTATGTTACCCCAATTACTTGCACCGTGAAAAATACAAAAATATACTTGAATATAATTGTTCTGAACCGATAAGGATTAAAATTAAATCCGCTAAACAGTATTATCGCAGTCTTCCAACACTATATATTATTTTAGAGGTGAAACGCATTCACGTAGATAACCTCCACATTGTGCATTCATTTCATGTTGTTTCGGCTATGAGTCTTAAGAGAAAGTTAGTAATCTCTTGAATCTGCAACTAATTATTTTCTTTACTAAGTTGATATAATTGCGTCATATTGTGAATTAAAATTTAATTATTCGTGTTTTTTTCCCGTCTAATCACAATTGTATATAAATAAAATTATACATAAGATATTAAAATATCATCAGAAGTTACACAACAACAGTAATTAAGTTTTAGTTTATAAGATTATAATTTTAACCTTTTAACTTTACACCTGAAGATGGTTCAATGTAACCGAAACATGTAGTAAAAAGTTGTACCAAATATGTAAATGATATTTTAATATCTATGTATAATTTTATTTATATACAATTGTGATTAGACGGAAAAAAACACGAATAATTAAATTCTTTACTAAGATCAAAAATACGATTTTTACGTTCAACAAGTATAGGTGACATTTGTTATACGCGATTTAGCTATCCGCTTTATTGCATATCTGCTATTTTATTTCGTTATCACGAGGGGCATCAGTATCTTATCCACGGCTAATTTTTAATGCCTGTTACCTTCGTCGAACCTTCTCCAGGCTTATCAGTAAATGTGATGCGTAGCATCGAAGAATTCTGGTGCTAATTTAAAATGAAAATGGTGATTGTTATACGGTTCCCGTTAAACACTTTTTTGTTTTATTCGGAAATCAACCCCCTTCTATAATGAGAGTCAGCTTTATTAATAGAATAGTATGAAGATTTCTGTCTTCTTGGTTGTTGCGCTGTGTAGTCTGGTCGATGTTTACCAACGTTTCAGAGGTCATACTGCCTCCATCATCAGGGCGATGAGTATGAACATTTCTGTCTTCTGGGTTGTTGCACATTGTAGTCTGGTAGATGTTTACCAACGTTTCAGAGGTCATACTGCCTCCGTCATCAGGGCGATGAATATCAAGTCTTACAATAGAATAGTAGTTGGCTTTATACTAGTTTTTGAGACCACATTGTCCCCAACACAACTCCTGCCAGTCTTGTACGTATTTGTGTTCACTTTCTCTACTATTCATGTCTTCTTTCTATAAGCAATGAGACTAATATGTGAGTGCCGATAAATTGAGTCCCCATGTCGATAAGAGTCATACCAAACATTTTTTTAGAAGAGTAGCTAATTTTGTCGCTTAAATTTTCGCTAAAGAGAACCTATCTATTGGCTGACTTAATCTGCAACTGTCTTGGAATTAGTCTATTCTCCTGAAAGATTCTAGGTTAGTATAAATGTCACTCTAGAATTCACTCTGGTGACAAAGCCGGAATGAAAACAAGACCATAACGTCGTAATTTTTATATCTTGTCGTTAAATTTAATACAACATTTGTCTCAAATTTTAAAAGAAATTCAAGGTTGTAGGTGGTATAATTGACATCTGTATAATCTTCATGTTAACAGAAAGAAAGTAGCATACTTATAAGTTTGTATTTCGAGCAAACTTTACGTGTTTACGTTTTTTTGAGGTATAAAACTATATTGTAAACAGGAAAGCCATAATGTTGTCTCTCGGTCTTAAAAGTCTTCAGATAATGTCATTTTTTAAGAGTTGAAATTGAAGCCGTGTGAAGGTCTATTGCTATACCTTTTTTTATAAAACTAATTATAGTATCTATGTTGTAAATTAATAACATCCAGCACATTCCATGACACGATTCTCCGGGAACTGTAAAACGACAGCTGTAATTTGGAATGTGGAAATAATATTCTGGATTGCTTTTGTTGCCTTGATCTGAAAATGCACATACATTTATCAACCTTCATTTTCTTCTCTTCCAGTCACGAAGGCAGCAGACGCCTCATACCAGGACGTGCACCGATAAGCCAAGATAAAAGGTATGTCGCTTGTAACTACAGTATGGATATCGCATGTTACCTTCTAGAATATTTTTTACTTCAGACCTCGGTTCTAGTGACATCTTCTGACAGTAATGCCGCTGTTGTAACGATGTACAAATTCGTTCACATCCTCCGCTGAATCCCACGTAAGATTTTGTTCTTGGTTTGAAATTGTATGTAAAGAGAGTGATAGACGTGTGTATTGCATGCGTGCGTCGCCACTTTAAAGCAGATTTACTCCGTGGCGGTCTCTACGCTGACCCTCTTAACGTAATACTGCTATGTTAGCATAATACTTAGATTTGTTTTGAAAAAAATTATGCAGTATGTTTTAGAAAGACGTATACACATTCAGTGCATTAAATAGACATTTTAATAAACTAAGCCATTACATACGTCAGCATTGGCACTTCGTGAATTAGCGAATCTAGCTCAGTTGATCAGAATGACCACCGTCAGCTTATAGAAAGTGACTGACAAGCGGCCACTAAGGTTATTGCCGGGACGGCTGCTAAAGACCTTTCAATTTCTTGCTAGATATTTTGAAGTTTTGCTGGCTTTGTGCTGTACCCCACAGTAAGAAGCTTGGCGGGGTTAATACTGGCGACCGTGGGGGTACTCAGCAGATCCCCTGCGTCCAATACATCGTTTATCCATCCATCGGGAAAGTTGTCAAGAAAAGCCCTGACATCAGAATTGCAATAGGGTAGCGCCTCGTCCTGTTTGGCACCACGTGTCCTCATCGCCTTGCAGCTAATGAACAAGGTTAATATTCCGTATTATAATGTAAATACATCTTTATGGGACACTATATATAGGAAATTTGCATGTACAGAGATGGTTCTCGGGATCCTGTCCGACCTCACCTGACAATTTGCCATATTTTCATATTGTCAGTAACTTATACTTTGCGGTAAAATAATTTCACGTTTATTCTTTATCTTTATTTAATAATTCCGTTTGTGTTCTTTCAAGTAGAATAAAATACACAAATTTTAGACATCACGGCTTGTTCTTTTTTTATCCATAGTGATAACTGGCTGCATGTTTGGATACGTTTATCACCATAAGATTGTAAATATTATGTTTATCGTGAAATGTTAAAACAACGTAAAAATTTTAAATTCAAATATAAATGTCAAACACACATATATATTGAAGAGAAACAGACGTTGAATGAGATAATTAGATTGCAATGAAACGTTTGTGGAACGTGTTTCAGTTTGACACAAGGCAAAATATTTTTGTAATAATATTTAAATTTTGTCTTTTATCGTTAATCTGGAAGATCAGAAAATTATCAACGATGAGTAATACTTTAGACCCAAACCAAAGAGGACTGTCCGGGTGCAGAAGCTTGACGTAAGCTTACGTACTCGTTACAAATTACAGATTACTGTAGAAACGTAAAGTGGCAAATTGTGTTTTCCATCAACACAGCGCTCTGTCCATTATAGACTGACGTAATTAAATCCTTGTCGAAATTTTAAGCGTTGCTTGGATAAGGGAACATGACATTGTCAGAGAATTACACCGTATTTCATTATCACCTTGACATAAATACCGCATCCAGGAAATCAAGAGTTAAGTCAACAAGAAGTAGTATGAAAAAGCTTGCCAACATCACGCCACATAAAACACTGTATAAATTGTGCACGTCTTTAAAGGCTTTTATGCCTTTCAGAGAAGGAAATCGAAACGTAGCTTCGTCCTCTCTGTACGTTCTTTTTGCATACAGGCAGTATCATCAAAATCAATTTGACCGACTAGGCGCTAACTCGTTATGCCTATAAGCAAACATTAGACTTTTAAGCAGTTTTTATTTTGGTATTTTTTTTTAATTTTCAGGGCCACATTGGTTAAAGTCATAAATGAGTTTTAACACCGGCCAATATCTCAGCGCTTTATCAGATTTTCATTAAAGTGTTATATTTTCATTATAAAGTTACGTTTACATTGACGGCTACATGTATGAAGGGTTAATTTTACTAATACGTACATTTATGAATCCTCTGAAATACTTTAATAAATCCTAATATACAGAACTTCCTTTGTTTAAATATTAACATGTGCGTGCTTCTCGTTTGCCTCAAAGTTAACACAATGAAAGCACCGGTAAATATGGTCGATGTAACTAATATAAACATTCCCTCATTTTCACGTAGGATCTTCATTTAATTTTTATTAGTGATAATATTATTACACGTTTCACATTGTCGTTATATTGACAGAAAACAAAGATCTGTGGTTCGATTTTTGCGATCAGAGAATGTGAAAACCGGTGAAATTTGCAGGATTAATTATTTGAACAACTCCAGGATCCGAAGATAAGTTTACGAGTGGATGATATTATACACATTCTGGGCGACTATAAAGTGTGCAGTTTAATTAGCTTATCTAGTACAACAGGAAAACCAGAATTTATGTAATTGCGTCTAAAATGAACATCATCGACGAAAATAGGTGATTCATGTACCGTTAGATAAAATGCATTGACAATAAGATGAGTTTAACTGCTATATAATTATTCTTCGCTGTGTATTTAGTTCCTTTGCCACGGTGGTCTAGCGGTTAGAACGCTGGCCTTGTACTCCTGGGGTCTCGGGTTCGATTCCCGGCGGTGCCCGAATTTATAACTTGTGTAGGGCAAGGCCGTGGTCTAGGCAACACGGAGTTTTCCTCCGGGAGCTTCCCCGGTTTCTCCGTGGCATCCCAACAATTACTCCATTCACACACAGAAGAAGGCAATGGCAAACCACTTCTGGATCATCTGCCAAGAACGGATATGAACAGGTCCCAGTCCGAGAAAGGGATGGAAGGATCCTGTTCATATGGACCTGTCGTCAGACAGAACACTAAAGATACGAAGTGGATGTCGCATTATTACAACAGATCAGTGGGACGAACGGATCAGATAAAAATACGTAATTTATTCCAGCACACAAAAACCTACAGTTTGGCGTTGACATATTTATTGTACATTTGTTAGTTGTTCAATATCAGATCGTTCATTGTTTATGCGGCACGTACCTACATGGACGTACTTCTTTTGTTTGGTGTTCATTAATTGCGTTCCATTGTTCTCTTAATAGTGGTTGTTGGCAATATCCATAACGAATTGATTTTCTTCTTGTAGATTTTGTCACAGTATTTTATACAGTTCAGTTGTTCGAAATGAAAAAGTAAGCAATTAACGAAAGCCTGCTGTAATTTCAGCCCAGAACAATAAGCTTGCCTGTTTAATTACGGAAATGTAGTCGTGATTTGTAAATGTCTTTTCTGCCAAAATTCCATTTAGTTTGTTTGCAAACCCTTCAAGACTCTTACCGGGTGTTTGGCATTGCAAAGGTGATTGCTGAATATCGACAAGCATTTAACTTAAGCTTAGAAGAAAAATTTTCAGGAGGCAACGCGTTGGCTCGGTACATCAGTTGCACGCAAATTGCCAGGCATTTGTTTCAAAACAGAAACCACATGAAATCAAAAGTTACTGTCGAGCAAATGATCAAAACGAAGCTCTATAGTGAGACTCTTAGAATTTTTCACAACAAAATGTATTTTGTGTGATACTCTAAATAGCGAGTATTCTTTAAATAACATTAACCAATTGATCTTTGTAATGGATACGTGTTGTGTCTTTTTAGATAGAGTTAAACTCCTTTTAATATTATTTAAACGATCTTTGGCTTCAGGGGTTTAATTCTGACAGCTGATTTCTACACGATGACAAGGATCTAGGCAGTTACTCAAAATAATATTTTGTTACGTTGCACTAAACAACAATTGTAAGAAATTAAAATCTATTCAGTACTTAATCAAAGACACCTCAGTATAAGTAAGGTGTGTTAGCAGGAACAATTAATTAACAAATTCTTAATTTATTTATTTATTTCTGTGTAGGTTCTGGTGACGTAACATTTGTCGTTATAACCGCAAAGTATCGTACCGTCGTTATATGTGTTACAGTTAACATACAGATCAGTAATCACACGGAATTGGTAGCTATGCTTATGACCTGTCGCCGCTCAAAGGTGTACATAACTAGTCACAGTAATAAGCCTTCTTCTTACTACCAAACGCTGAACTGCCGCCATGGCACGAAGTATGACCTCTACATAACCTTCATATTTTTCGAATATCTAGTAGTACAACCTACAAAAAACTCATATTGAATCGACCAAATATCATATCAGACTTCTATTTTAAGACGGCTGCCGTGTTAAAATTTTATTCATACATATATTTATTCTTCAAGTCTATACACAAACTATATTAATATTGATGTTAAAAATTAAAATTGATATAAATATTTCGCGCTATTCATCGTTTCCTCGATGTTACAATTTGCGCTATATATTACAACATGTTTCGATGTCTCAGCATCATCTTCAGGTTTTATTTTTAAAACAATTCTATATTTTTTAATGCACGCTTTTCATTATTTGTAGATTGTAGGTTGTAGTTGTGGATGTTCCTTTTTTCTTCTGATTCTTTTGCATATTATGTGGCGTATTATGTTATTTGTTCATTATTTCAGGAGTTTGATGTGTCGTGTGTCCTCGGCTGGTCAGGTCTGATCAGATAAAATTTAAGAAGTATACCAATTTATACGAAAATTTATCTACTATTTTAGGTGTTACGTGTAAATTGACATGTGTAGGCATAAGATTATGTTACCATAAGCCTAGTTCCCCTTACAAAACGAGGAAATTATGATCAGAAATGTTTATTTTATTAATTGCAGAGCATATTGCATATTAGCTTTTCAAAAAGTGTTGCTGCATGCAGCATGGAGCACCGTGTTTCTGTTTTGTGTTCCATGCAAAATCCTCCCTGTTTTATGTCTTCATATTTGTGGCGTTTGTTTTTGGTCTGGTGTACCACAAGTGTTTTGTCAGCCCACAACGGTTCCTAGACCACAAATGTTTGGTAAGGACTTGGGCAGCTAATTTGTAGATTATGTAGGAAAACGTAGTTTTTGCTCATTTGTTTTTTTATTACATGCCAGTAAGAAAACAAAGACCTAGATTTGCTGTTGAATAAAGTGGACTCTGATTTTGTTCACTACTAAGCCATTTCACTATCAGGAAATATATCTTAAATGTTAAATCGTATATATGAGATTGGTCTTGTACTAAGAATTTAATCTACTCCGGTGAAGTTTTTTTTTTGTGGATGTCGGGGCGATTTATTTATTTTCTTGCTGGGATTAATGGCGTCCTTTAATAGACATATTATGATATTAAGGTTTATACGCGTACAAATTATACGGAAAAGAGGTGGAAGGATTTCATAAATCCCAATTGGAGCGTTTACTGAGACTGGACTCAGCTGTGAGGTAGTTTATTGAGCAGTAGAGACTACTTTGTGGCTGCAGAAATAAGAGACTTGAAAGCTGCAAAGTAAATATATACACCCGGATTCCGTTTCTTTACGAGCCTACGTTTATAAACGCAAACCGGTCTCTGTTTATATCCGTAAATGAAACTGAATGGAATTTCATTTAAAACGCACAGATATTTATTACACACAAACCCATCCTTAATTTTTATCAGCGTGAGATAACAGTGCAACTACTGGATGTAGTGTTCAGCATCTTTGCTTCATTATCAGGATATCGTGGGTTACGTTCTCAGTTGGAAATCTACTATCCTGACTGAGGTTTGCGACTTTACTCAGTCTCTCCAGGTATATACAGGGATAATATCTTAATTAGGCCGCTTCATCCTATTTAACTTTGTTATTTACTTATCATTTTCTCATTCTGTATTTTATAATCCTGAGCTGATGATAGTGTCATTAGATAAATAAAAAATGATGTGCCGAAGAATGACTATCATGATTGATATTTCTGTGGTTTCTTTTAGTGCCTATAGACAAAATCCCAGCACCATAAAATATACCACGACCATCTAAATTATCCCCCATATTTTTTTCAGTCATCGATTAAACTGTATCTGTGTTACCTATTAAGCTGAGATAGGGTTGTATTAAACTAAGAATACACGAATGAGAACGCCTAATAAAACTTCCTTTGTCCATTGATTAGTAAGGTTTGTAATTGTTCAGCTGTGTATTCAACGTTGAGGAAACTCAGGATGTGGGTCAACAACATTCTACCCGCATCCCCCCCCCCCCCCCCCCCCGCCTCCCCAGAGCAGCTGTGAACAATGGCATCAGATACTGTGGATTTCTCTGGTAACGACACCCATAAGGGCAGTGAGTCCACTGAAGTAATTTCTGCAGTATTTTCCGGCCCGTGGAACCGTAAAGGATTTCGTTTTCTACCCAAAAACATTTCAACAAATAATTAAGACCACTAAAATATAGTTTACTCATGGTACAGGCGTACAATGTACAAATACAAGTAACTAACATTTTCTAGTCGTTTCGTATTTATTAAAGAAAACGTGTTTTCATTCTCTTTAGGGAGCTGTTCTCTCACCGCGGAGACGCGGGTTTGTTCAGATTCGTTTCCGACAAACTGGCACCGTAATAGGTTGTTTGTTATTCCAACCCCTCGGTTTTCCCCCCTGTTAATATCATTTCGCATTTGCTGCATATTACACACGTATCATCCAGGGCAGGGGTTCTCACCCTTTATCGCTGGCGCACCACTAATTATAATATAACACATTAAATGTATCACTAACCAAATGCGTTCAGGGAAAACTTATTTATGTTAATATTTTGATTTTTGTACTTAGTTCGCTTACCACTCGATATTGGCTCGCGTACCATAGGTTGAGAAACGCTGATATAGGGGATGGACAAAGGGCCCATTAGCTACCACAATTCGAAAGAGACGTCGTCTCACCATATCCCAAAAATACACAAAGAAGTGTTTGTTCAAATACACGCCTTCCTCTGTACGTCGAGGAGTTAAAACTTCTGTTTTTGATCACACGACAGCATTTCAGCAGGTCAGTCTTTCGGGTTTTCCTGTTGTCCTGACTTCTGATCGTTGCGAAAAAACAAGTCATTTCGTCGTCTTACGCATATTTGAGTAAGCATACTTAAGAGTCGAATTACTTCAGTGAGATTTTAGGTTCTTAAGGTGGCGAATATGAATATGGCTGTGTCCTGGGTTGTTGCGCCGTGTAGTCTAGTACAAAAATTGCCGACGTTTCAGAGGTCCTTGCTGCCTCCATCGTCAGGGTGATGAGTCATTGTGAAAAATTTCTACCACGTTATATGGTTTAACAACGCAGGCGACAGCTGTAATCGAATTCAGTTCTATTAGTGTGTCATTTAAATTTCGAACTTTCATTAATTTCCTCTAAATGCAAAACTTACTTTTAAATATTATAACTGAGAAATTAGCAAACTACATTAATTGATGAATATTTAAATTATTTACGTTACAGGCCAATGTTAAACCACTATCACTTCAAAATATACCCTCACTCCAATGAATTTTGAAATAAACATCATCAGAAGTTACACAACAACAGTAATTAAGTTTTAGTTTATAAGATTATAATTTTTAACTTTTAACTTTACACCTGAAGATGGTTCAATGTAACCGAAACATGTAGTAAAAAGTTGTACCAAATATGTAAATGATATTTTAATATCTTATGTATAATTTTATTTATATACAATTGTGATTAGACGGAAAAAAACACGAATAATTAAAAATATGACGCAATTATATCAACTTATTAATTGATTTCTTTTATTATTCAGTTCTGTTTCTCTACTTTTGTTGTGTCTCTTCGAAGTCTTTTGATTATTTCGGAATTGTTCTGAATCAGGAGAGCAATGGTACGTAATACTTGGTAGCTAATAAAATATTTTTGACGAAAGTGAAACGCTACACATCGTTCTAGTTTGATGTCAAGAAGAAATTGGTTTGACTTTAGGAAAAGATTACTTCTCTCTGTAAGTGTTAAGACCAACTTTCAGGCCGTAAAAAGTGAACACACAGCACGGTATCTGTTCTGTTACCGAGAAGTTCGTGATGATGTTCTGGCTTCAAATTAAGTTTTGCAGCAACTTGAACCAGAAAGTTTCCCGTCGGCTATCCTTGTAATTGCGTATCCCTTTTACCTGATATTGATCGTAATGCCTGAGACACACGAAAAGTGTTTTGTTGGTTCAGTGATCAGCATGATCCAAAAGTAACCAAGTAACTTCGTTTTACGTTACTGGGTGTCTGACAATCCACTTTCTACATTTAAATTATTACAAATGCTTCTAGGTCAGAGCACATATTGTATATCCTTATTCAGTTGCACTGAAACTTAATTATAAACCGTGTCCCATTGTCTGTAGGGAGTGGGACACGGGTATGACAAGTGGAAGAACCGAATACCGGCCCAAGGCAAAATTATAGAACTTGTTGATACTTCCTACGAGACTCCACGAAATGTGAGCGACATTAATATTTGCTCAGATTTTGTGTGGGCTACCATTTGTGAGTAAGAAAATGTTTGGAAAACTGCTTTTCATGCAAGGTGGGGGCTCCAACACATTTTACACTAGTTGTTCGTGCCTGGCTTGATAAGCAGCTCTCATTACAGCTGATTGGTCGTACACTCTGTACATAAATTATATGGGTGGAATGTACTCCAAAACGCACACCTTTTTTAAAGCTTGATGGTGATTTAAAAGACATCCGACATCTTGCAATAAAGTCTTTTACTTTACATATTTATGTAATTACGAGGTGCGATCGAAAGGTTTCCAGACGTCTCAGGTATTAAATTCATCCATCACCCTCGAAGTAGTTCCCCTGGGAGTGAACACAACGATCCCAGCGCCGCTGCCAAGCCTGGAAGCATCCCTGGAAATCTTTCTTTGTCAGCCTCTCAAGCACCATCTGCGATTCTGCCTGAATCTCTTCTATCGTCTCAAATCTCCTTCCCTTTAGCTGAATTTTCATCTTTGGGAAGAGGAAAAAGTCACACGGAGCTAAATCCGGCGATCCGGCAAGATCTTTGAACTCCTCACAAACGAGAAGTCGATTCTATTCTGGTCCTCAGACAGGAGCCTTGGCACAAACTTGGCTGCGATGCGTCGCATGTGGAGTTCTTCCTTTAGAATCAGCTGACAGGTCCCATAGGCTATGTCGCACAAGTCGTTGATGGTACAACGTCGATCTTCGTGAATGGCCTGCCGAATCTTCGTAACATTTTCGGGCGCTGTGTTCGAAGATGGTTGTCCAGAACGCTCGTCATCATCATCGACAGAGGTTCGGCCATTTTTAAAACGTGAATGCCACACAAAAGTTTGTGCACGACCCATTGCGGACTCCCCAAATGCTTGCTTTAGCATTTCATAAGTTTCCTTAGCCGTTTTGGCGAGTCTTTGACAAAATTTGATGCACACGCCATTCCGAAAGCGCAGGAGGGTCGGTGTAATGCACTACCAAAACACCCGTAACTAAGAAATAAATGCTAATTCGATGATGCCGGCGAATGTGACTCCGTAAATTCCCTCACATGCGCTCGCTCTACGACTACCAGCTGCTAACACTGCTGGAGTCACGTTAAGCAATCTAGAGACGAAGAGTGTTAACGACCATGACCACAGCAGCAATGTCCTTCCTCTTTAAGACGAACAGAAATGAAAGCAATTTTACGAACGTGTTTTTCCTTGTTATTTAGCTAAGTTTTCTTGACTGCGACAGCTCTACAGTCGAGTGAGAGGATGATATGAATGACGAACCGGAAGGGATTTAGAAGGAAGCTGTCCTGGTCTACATTAAGGTCATTTTCCTAGAGTTATTGGGGAAAGAAATAAAAAATTATAAGAGGAATTTTCCTCCAGGCCGAAAATCAAACGGGACTCTATCAAAGCAAACCAAAAGCTACTCACTATGTTGACACTTCTGGCTCGAGATGGTCAAATGCGTTCCTTACGCGTTCTCAATCCTAAGTGTTCACTTATTGAAGCTACAAATCAGTTTATCTCCCTTTTAATATTGTGGCGGCCCTCATGTGGCAGATGACAGCTAAAATTTGTAACACAGAGCAAGTCATACGTAGACTGCTGTCAAAACTAAAAGGTCTGATGTTTAAGATTCTCAGGGTGGTGAAGATGATGACGTTATTCTGGATTATGACGCCTTGTACACTCTAAAAGAAGAACAACATTTCAGAGAAATAAGCTGTCGCCATCTACAGGACTGAAGAGGAGATATTATGATTCTCGGAAACGCTGGCATTCTCCGACGAGTCTACGCGACGTTCTAATCCAGAACATCATTGTCGTCAAGGGTCGATTACGTATTACTTTCCCCTCTGTTTGTGTTTCAGAAAGAAGACAAAAATAAATAACTAAACTTTATTAGTCAGTGGTTTTATAATTCGGAAATTGCATAAGATGTCATTTAACATTTTTATTCTTTTCCATTATTCTGGCAGAATTAAGTTCTAAGAATCTCCAAGAAGCAGTTCCTCGAACTACTCACAATATATGGCATGTAAATGTTTATTACCGTGTTACAAAAACCCGAAACTAAACTGGACCATGTAAATACAGTCCATATTCTCACATCCCGTTTATTTTAAGACAGGCCTGCACCTACGTTTTCGAGTGGAAATTATTAATTTCATTATAAGTATCGCCTTTAGCAATTACTTAGTTTATCAACTGAATTTACTGTTTTGTCATGAAACCAGGCGGTTTATCAAAATGTTAAAAAGCTTCTTTGAATCGAAAACTGATCCAACGTAATCTAGTTATATCGCACTGTGCAGTCTATCTGCGATTCATTTTAATAACATCCTCTGATCTACGCTTTGGTCTCATTCTACTTAATTCCCTATGTGAATGCTACCAACATATTAAATTACAATGTATAGATTTTAACGTTGAATAACGTTTATAAAATCACGGTACCCTCGACGGAAACTGTAAGATGTAAGGTAATGCTGGTGTGTAACTTCTTCAAACGCCAATAACTCGAGACCTATGTAAGATAGAGAATATAAACATATATATATAAAGAGTAAATAAAGGGCTTTTTCTACATTATGTTTACTTTATTCTATAAATTGTTGAAATAATTACCCAAAACATGTAATAACTATACCCTCGTTCCTTAACTTCAACAGCTTGCCACGTCTAAAGCGTAAGAGTTAGATCTGGACATATTGCGAGTGAAATACGTAAATATACACGAGCTTTTCAAATTTGCAAATAGATTTCAGCTAAATCTTACGGTTTAGGAGTTTTGACCATTTATTTGGTAACAAAGAACGGTTATAGAGTGAGTGTGTTGAGTACATGACGCAACACAGAGTTAAGCTCTCGTCGGATGACGTCACGTATAGATAAGATGTAAAGGTATACATTAATGTGTAAATAAAATTTTATTTCAGTACAAATATTATTTCTACAGTTAAACG
Organism: Zootermopsis nevadensis; assembly: GCF_000696155.1. The sequence goes on from NW_019059606.1 coordinate 1,569,662, forward strand.
TTATTCAACGTTAACTAGGGAACGGTGGTTCCACTATCAATTTTTTGTTCTCTTTGGTAAATAACTGTTGGGACTGAGAAGTTTTCAAACAGCTGAATATCAGATAAGGATGTAAGGGACTTCTTTACATCACTGTTGCAGTTACACATGTATTTGTACTACGAAATTAGTCACATACAGGAAGAAACAGTTCGAATTTCTTATTGTACTAAAGCTTGTTACGTGTCGTAGTTAGCGTAGAGACCATCAGAGGGATGAAATGCCAACAGACACTGCCTCGCAGAAGGGTGGGAGAGGCCGAGGACAAATGAAGGAGACCTTGCCTGAACAGCTGCTTCGGCGTTATAAAACGGAGTTGTGGCTTCAGTTTCCTGCTTACTGTTTATATACAAGAAAATGCAATTGCTGAAATTAAAATATCCATTTATTCTGCAATTTTTAATAATCGAGTGAGACTTTATTAAAATGTGTTGGGGAAAATTCAACATTTTTTATGTTTCTCATTGGGTACTGATGTAATAGGTTTATTTTGTAAAATGTGCACAAGTGAATGCGATTTAAAAATGTGTCGATCATCTGTCTATTAACGTGGTCGTTTAATGGTTAATATTTCATGTTTTATTAGGAAGCTTCCGGGTTCAAATCTCGGTCCTAAACTATCTATTTTGACTGAAGTCTTTTGTTTTTCTCCAGTTAAGTAACTAGACAGTAAATTATAATCGGACATTACCGATTTCTTCCCCCAATTATCCCATTATTCAGTAATTATCCTTTCATCTGGCACAACAGATTTATATGAGCCATAAACAAATACAATTATTTTTTGGACAGATTTCGATGAAATTCCGTACCCGAAACTTGTTGGGGTAAATATAATTTCATCCATATTAGCTAATCAAACCCGAAATTGCATTAATCATAAATCAAATTATAATCTTTACTAGAAAAATTCGCAACGTACAAACATAACTACGCTTTAGAATACAGACCTAATTAACATACGTAGCTTCTACTTTAGACATTTTCAGTACAAAGCATGATATTATCCTAAATTACTGGCATAATTCATCCTACTTGGGTCAACATGCATATCTGATTGCTTGTTTTTAATCATATGTAAATTATATTCCACAAAATGTACGTAGCGCTCCAACTAGTATTTAATTTGTTTGGAACTAAACATGGGATATCAGAATTGCTGGAATTCTGGTTTAGCTCTTTAATGCAAGAAGCCCATCAAAATAATGCTTATGAATTCATACAAAATTATAAGTACAGTTTTTGGGCAAACTGCACTGAATAATTGCATGTTAAAGTATGCTACTACTTTGATTTAAATAGTTAATCATTACACTGCACACATATCCTTTACGTCAATGGCATTTTTCAGAAGAAAATGAAGCTCACGGGCCATGGAAGGCGTTTCGTACCATGCCAGTTGATGTGTGTATATTCATATTATCCACGCTTCATATATCTCATTTTTTAAACTGGAATCATGATTGAATGCTTTGTGTAGTGAAGTGAATTTGTCTACTGTTTTGTTTTATTCTGTTTTAAAACAGGTACATTGGAATGCTGACGATGTATCTACCCATTCGTAAATTGCATTTTTATCTCCAGTAGCATTACTTTTAACCGCAAATTACATTTTGCGTAATCTCATTAACAGTTTTTTCTCTTATACGGTTTAAGGCTTACGTCAAATCAAAACTTGATTTACTAGAAGCTTTGTAAAAAGTTCAGATTTTTAGATTTCAACATTTTGTTCTCTTTTGGGATATGTATGATAACTAATTTGAGTCAAGCGTCCTTAAGCAATAAAAAGTAATAGAACCATGTACCGCTGATTTAGTCATATTTATTGTCTCTGAGGATTACCATCTGCATTTAACTCTGCATGATTCAAAAGCCCAAGTTTAGTATTCAGTTTCTCTTCAAAAAATTCGCGCTACTGTCATGTTTTTATTTTCATTTAGAAGTATCTTAATAAAAGCTGGGTATGTGATGTGAAGCTTCCACGGCGGCTGTCATTAATAAAGGCTGCGAGCCACACAGTCAACAGCCTTGAAAATGAGGACAGAGATGGTCCTCGAAACGTCGGATATTAATCACCAACTAACACGGATGTTAGCCCGAGAAGAAAAATACATGTCCTCACGAAACATCGGACTACTGTTTAATAGCGCTTGAGATCAATGAAATAAAGATGTGACGGACGAGACATGTAGCACGTGTTGCAAAGATTTGAAATGCGTAATACATCTTAAATGAAAGCCTAAAGGAACTCAGAATACCTAGAAACTATGGGAAGATAATATTAAAATGGTTCGTAAGAAATAGATTCAAAAGTTATGGATTGGATTTATTTGTCGTAGAACAGGACCGGTGGCTGGTTCTTATGAACGCAGTAATGAACCTTTGGGTTCAATGAAATGATAGAAGTTTGTTGCGTTTGTTTTATATTGTTAGCTTCTGAAGAATGACTCTACTCCACAAAATTAAATTAATGAACAAACGGACAAACACGTAACTCTATAACATGATTCCGAAATAAAACTTTAGCTTTTATCGAAACATAAAAGTTATTCTTTGGTAAACAGGACCGTCTTAAGAAGTCGGTTTGGGCTGTATTTAGCTGCTTCATTATCATGCTCGTTGTCAGAATTTGATTTTTTATATTTTAATTCTTCAGGTTCTATTATTATGTATTTAGTTTCAGAAACCTGGATTCCAACATGCGTGAACAGTTAATTTGATGTCAATTTTTACCAGTTTGTGCTGTTCCTTCACTTTGTGTAAATGTTGTTTCATGGTTTTATTTGGAGCATAATGTTCCCCATATAACCATTGGACACCATATAGGCCTACTTAAACGTACTTTAAATAACTTTATTTTTGTACACTAAAATGTTCCCCTTTTTACAAAAGTGGCATATAGCTGGCCCTAAATTATGATTAACCGAAATTTTTGTACGTAAGAACTAAACATGTAGAATTTGAGATTTTCACAGCGATGAGTCTGAAGATTACTGTCTTCTGGGTTATTTCGCCGTGTAGTATTCAAGAACTAAACACTTTGTTAGGCCTGTTTTTTCCTTCATGAATTGTTTAGAAAATGGAAATTAAAGTTGACATTTGTCTGTGCTTATGTTGATTAAGAGGACGTTCTGTAACCAAAACTCTTGAGTATATTATCTTGTCTCCTCATCCTAGCTACATGTGCAGTCCATCATAGTTTCCATATTTCAATTGTTTAATAAAGAGTGTTATGTACATACAGAGCACTCATTTCTTCCCCAGTTGTTTTGCTGGACTATGAAATATTGTCTCATACGTTGACGTAACAACATAATTAAAAAGTGAGATTTTAGGGTCTCACGGCAGTGAAAATATGGATTATGTTCTTCTGGGATATAATGCTGTGTAGTCTTGTATGTAGGTTACCAATGTTCACTTCAGCTCTGAAGATGGAGACAGTAAATTTCTGCGAAACGTTGATTTATAGCCACAATTCTGCATGGCGTTACAAGCAAGATCAACTCGACACCGCCATGAAAACCTCAAATCTCACAAGATATTTATCTTCGTCGCTGCGGTCAGACCCGCTTTGGGGCTCACCTAGCCCCATACCCAGTAACAAGTGGGCCCTTTCCTCACTCACCTCCATCGGATTTCTAGGAATTTCATATGTAGGAGTATACAGCCATTTTACCTATAACGTGATTAATTTATAGGATAAATTTGTTTCCATAACGCGGGCGCGTGTTGAAGGATAGAACGATGGAAATAAAGCAAATAAATAAATTCAGAGAATTAAACCACACATGCAGGTATAATTCACTAATAGTGAATTATTTGGACTACCAGTTACATTTTCAGAAAAATCAAAATTTCTGTGTGCGTTAGCAATGTAATTTGATGTGGTCCCTGTAAATAGAACATAAAATGAGCTCCAGCGTGGTTAGAATAGAAAAGAATTCACATGATCGTGTAACACCAACCCAACCCTCTGCCCATAACCCCTTAATTCCAGTTGATCCAACGATTTCTATAACGCGTTTTTTCCCATAACGTGGTGTTTTGCAGGTACGGAACTATTTCGTTTTACGATAAGCAGCTGTCCCTCCACTTACCCATACGCCTACATGACGTGGTGATTAAATAAGCACAAGGGACATCGTACTTACCTTTGTATGTAGCTTATACATATGAAGTTGAAGCACGTATATAAGCAAGAGAATTAATTTGTTGCAGAATGTATAATAATTTAACCCTTATCTTAAAGCAGGCCTCTTGTTATTCCCTTTATACCTCTAACAAAACGTATCTGACTGCAATCTGTTGTGTTTACAACTCTTTTATTATTTTGAAGCTTCAGTTAGCAGAAAGCATTCTCTAATTGTTTCCACCAATTTAAATTTCATATCCTCCCCGTGTATATGTTGGTGCTAAATAGTGAATTAACAACATGCAATGTCGGTCAGTAACGCTGGATGTCAGTGCATGAAATAGAGACGGAAGCTTAACTCCAAATGTGGTTTAGAATAAGTGGGTAGATTAAAGCGATAAATGTCTAGCTCATGTCCTGCTTTCAACAGACAAATGTCACGTTGAAGTTCAGCCAGCGTGTAACATCTCAACATTTTGTCCTTTGAAATAAGGACGTCATGGTGGTCCAGTTTCGTTTGTGCCGCTGTGGATTTCTACTTTAAAGCAACGCCTTATCTTCAAGATCGAACTTTGAACTATTGTAAAAACAGAAGAAATCCAAATTTATTTACACCCTTATAATTACTAATTATCTCCATGGAGCAGAGTTTGCCTTGAGAAGCTATTACCGGTAATTGGTTTTCTGGTCAATAAATTTTCCGCCTATTAAACCCGCGTTCACTGGTCCCTATCCTGAGCGATATTTATCAAGTTCACATCTCACATCCTAGTCCTGTTCCTCATTAATGTAATTTCTCTTACTTCTCTTATGTCTCCCAAAATGGTATTTTCCCTTCAGGTTTCCTTAACAAAATTTTGTATTCATTTCTCATCTCCAACTTTGTGCCACATTCTCCACCAATGTCATCCTCCTTAATCTGGTCATCGTAATAATATTTAGTGCAGAATACAAATTATGAATCCACGAATTTTAAGTATGTGATTTAGATATTATACACATGTACCCAGCCGTATCTGCAAACTTCTGCCCTTCTGAAACGATTATTCTGTAATTAAAACTGTACAGGATGGCGGTTTAGTTGAACATGTTGACAGTGTTTGATCTATTACGTTATAAATATATATCGAATATTGCCCACCAACAGAAAAATATTCAGTATAGTTACAAGAAGATTCGAGAGTTGACTTTACCTCTTTTTGTTGTAGTAGCGGTAGGAGTCGAGCCTGAAACTATATAGATCCAATAATGTTTAAAGTAGAAGAATGTTTGATCTTGTCTTGCATAAATGTAGCTGACTCTATCTAGACTAGTTGTAATCAGAATATTTGGGTAAAATGCTGTCACTGTAGGTACAATGTAACCTGATAGACGGCCAATTTGATCATCTCAGACTATAAACGACATCCTCCGAAATAGGGAAGCGGAGTCGAGTTAAAAACCAAGGACTCTTGAAGGTCTTAAAGGATCATATTCAGAATAATCAATAATTCTCAAAAAACCTTACTTAGATTCTACTTGCTATGTTCTCTATGGGTAATCGTATCATCTCATTCGTTCCTAAGACCTTATATGAATATGTTAGAAGTGCTATTAGTGCAGGAAATTACATTCTGAAATTTGTTATTTGTGGTTTATAATGAGACACAGACAGGGGACCGATCCTCCGAAAACTCATTGCTGTTTTATTAGTCCGTGAATCAGAACGTGTTTAAATCCACCGGCGTAACAAATTCTTCCTCTTGTCAATCGCAGAGTAGGTCCTCCTGAAGTCGTAAGTGGGCTCCGGAAATACTGAACCAAGCAAAACAATATTTATATTTGTACGATATTTTTGTATTTTGCTTCTCTCCTCTCCCACAAGTTGCATTTCTTAAGTTCCTATATAAGCCCATAGACTAGCTTCCCCAGCAGTTTATCGTCTTGGCTTTTCCCCTTTTCTCACAGGCAAATATTTAGAGTCTAAATTTTAGACTGTGAAAGGTTCCCCACCAGATTCTTCCGTGTGCATGGGCCTATAAAATTTCATATGGGATTTGAAATTCTCACTCTCTTGAAGTTGCCCATTTTTTCCCTGGGTTGTAACGCTGTGTGGACTTATAACTAGATAGAAACGTTTTGGAGGTACATACTGCCTCAATCGTCACTAATGAAGCCAGACACTTTCATCATATCATAGAGAATAATTTTTACGAAGTCTAATGTTGTCTAATTCTATTCTTAACTTCACTGTCAGCCCCTTTACATTCTGACATGCATATTATGATTTTATCACGTGTGGGAAATTTTAAATTTAATTTCATACTAGTTTAAATAGCTGACGAGCCTCTAAACACGCACGCACGTAGTCACGCCGGTACTGTCACAAGCCCAGGGGTGTTAGAGGCGCAACACATTTGCCTGGTCATTCTGCAACCTGTAACAACGATAACGATCACACATTAGAGACTGTAGCCACAAAATGGGTATACAAGCTACAATGAATCTCCATTTTGCTGGAGCGCAGTCTCTTGCCGTGACTGTGGATGACCGCTAATGAAATTACTTTCTTCTCATGCAGGTAATCCAGCGGATCCAGACAATTTGCTACCTGATGAATAAGTAAAAGAGAAATCACCGAACGACCTGTTGTTATGAGTTTGTGCTCGTTTCCTGTAACTATTGAAATTACTCGCTGTGGGGAAATGGAGTTTGTTGACAGCAATGTATTGTAACCTGATGGGGTTCTATACCACACCCATACTCACTACTAATTAAAATTCCCACGGTAATATTGGTTCTGACGCGCAGGTCGACAAATTTCCCACAGTAGTTGCTTACTAATGAGAAGGTTTCGTAACCAAGCAGCCTGGAGTTGAGTTGGATCATATTGCGTGCAATCATTTTATTGATAACATCGAAACTGTATTATCGTTCCGTATTTTAAATTAACTTTCCAAAATTCTCTGACGAAGATGAAAACATGGCCATAGCTGTCGAGTATTTGGTACTCCTGATTCGTATTAAGGCAGGTTCGGTGTTAACAGTCTCGTTCAGGGATTGATTTCTCGTGGTTTTTCTCGTTTCTTCAAAGCAACTTCTAGGAAAGAATTAAAACAGGCCACTGCAGGTTTCTTTTACTTTTCAGGTTTATTCAATGTAGATCCTTGTTGCAGAATGTTGGGAAGGTGGTGTACCTTCCTCTGATTAAACCCATTTACTTACGAGCTTCAGGACTGAGTTCAATCCGACGTTTCAGAAAAGACGTAGTAGTATGATAGTATTCTTTCATATATTTTAAATACCAGTCTTTCATTTTGCAATATGACATCGTGTTCTGTAACAATCACAAATTTAACAAAAAAATATTTATCTTTCCGGCTATAAACTTGATTTTATATAGTATATCAGCGACGAATTTAAAATGTTTAAACAGTCATGTTAAAGTTTATGAAAGACTATCGGGCTATAAGCATCGTTAGATGGCTGAATGGTGAATAAACCATATCTTCTGCCAACGTTTCGCGAACAATCTCTGCTCTCATCCTCAGGACAGCTGCGTAACAAAACTGGTCCTCTGTAGCGCTCTCGCTGATGGGAAGTGTCCGTAGGCGGGAGCTGCCCTGAGGATGAGAGCAGAGATGGCTCTCGAAACGTTAGCAGAGGATATGGTTTATTCACCATTCAGCCACCTGACGCGGCTTGTAGCCCGAGAGTCTTTCATCAAATTCAGTCGCCGCGAAAGCTTCACTTTATGCATAAGTCGTATTAAGGCCTTATTTTTTAAAGACAGTGAAGGAAAGATATGTTGACGAACTAATGTGATCATTTTTGTCACAACTAAAATAAAATCATATGTAACTTTTTGGAAAGAAGATCGATGTCTGCCTAAATATTTGTATAATAATTTTACAATTAAAATACGTAACATTTAAAAGTTTAGTACGATTTGATACATTTTAATAAAAGCAGGCAGTACATATAGTTTAGTAATGTAAAAGGGAACGCGCAAATCAGTGTATCTGTTGTAGAATTTTATCATTCATGGATGATTTGTAGTAAAATAATACATTTCTTATTCATATAAAGAAAGGAGTAAAAATACATAGAAAAAGTTTAAACATGTCTTATATACCATACGAAATATATTTGTGTAGGCGGAAGGATAATTATAATTTATATTAAATTCGAATTAGTTTTTCAGAAAGTACCACAGGTGGCAATTGCATGTAATATTATCCCACACACATTCAAACTCAACGAACCTTATAAACTCTGTCGTGTTTCGTGTGAGAATTTTCGTGATTACACGTGTATTTAATGCGCCTTGTTGCGTTGCATCTGTCTTGTTCTGTAATACATGATGAATGAACCGTCGGTTTGGCATAATTGAAACAACCCTGTTGTCTCTCACTTGACTAAAAAAAATCTTTCTGCCCAGAATGAGGGTGGAAACCTCCATTTCGGATAATAATTCACCGTCGATGAATTCGCATGGAATTTTCCTGTATTTATATCGAATTGAAGTTGTAATATCGATTAAATGCAGTGAATCAGGAGATCAGTCTCGTTCATGCGGAATAAAGTCTGACATTTCGCAGACCATCTCTGCTTCGTTATGAGACAGGGATATTAATGTGACATAATTTTGTCAACAAAAAGGCCCACCCGTTAATCAAACGGATCTCAGTCCTAATTAGTCAAGAACCGTCAAATAGCAGAAGGCAGAGCGAAGCCGTCATCAAACCGACAGCCGAACCATCTGCGTTGCTCAGCACGGCTGTAATGTCATGAGGTCACAAGTATTTCAGTTGACCTGGCTTAATATTGGGTAACACAGTATACGATACACGTGCTCGGAGTACGAGCGTCGGGTAGTCCCGTGCGCTACGAGTGTTGCAGACATGTTCTTGTTCAACTGCCGGAATAATCTCCCTCCTGGTCCACGTCATTTCATTCCATGCAGCAACAGCTTCTCTGACGCCGCTCGATGTGTGCGAGGCCAGTCATTAGGATGATTGCTAGCAGGAGAGCACTCAGCATTGTCGCTACAACCGCGGTTCCTGGCACACGCAGCGTGGCCACGTCACCACCACAGGATCAGACATCCTGTTCACTGAAGTGACGACACGCGCTCGGTTGTCATGCTGAAAGAGAGTATTATTTCTGATTCTGAATTAATTCTATGTGTAAAATTTACCCCTTATGTTTTGAGACAAATACGAAACTGTATAAATATCAGTAATTTGAGTAAGGATGAAGGAAAATAATTCAATTGTGAGATTGTGGTTATCACGACGCCAAGAATATAGAAGTCTATTGGGTTGTTGCGCCATCATCAGGGCGACGAACCCTTATACCAGACTGCACGGTGCAACAACTCAGAAGACAGTCACATTTAAAAGAAAAATTGGTATGAATACATTTTAGAAATGAACTTAAAAAAACTTCAAAATTATTTTTAGATTACAAAACGCATGGAGATAGAGAAACATGGAGTTCCAAAGGCAGGATGGGAAGATTAATTTAATTGGAGACGAAATAAAGAAGAGAGCTAAACTGTTGAAACATAAGCAGAAGAATACGTATGACATTGGGAGACTTCGTTTGCTTTTTCTTTCTTCAGCTTTTATAGACCTATATTATTAAAATATGAAACGCACATGAATACGTATGGACTCTAAAAGACCATGTTCAAAAATGATTTATTTGTAGACGATAATAAGTTCGGTAACTGTCACTTTAATCCTGACATTTGTACTTTACCCAGTCTGGTTGGTCCGCATTTCCTTCGTCTCTGTAAAGGAGTAAACATTTCGAATTATTTTCCAAAAGTAATAACTGATTTCTTACCCATTTTTATTTTATTCCCATTCCGATATTTGGCATAATTCTGTAACTGAGATCAAACCGATATTGATCAGTATGCAGTGTTGTTTCAGTGCAAATCCTACATCAGTTCTGTAATTAATGGAGACTGTTATCGAATTTCGTTTGCAGAGTTCAATTTGATGTGACATTCTGACAGATTATAAATACTATCTATCATTGATAATCTCTGTGATGTTGCTGTTTCCTGTTTTATTTCCACTTCCAGGTAGTTATACGGCCTGTAGATATATTCTCAAAACCAACTTACCGGCATTTATTATTTAATTCAGTTATTTAACCATTTGAAGCCGAAGCTCATCTAAATATTATCTAACGATTCAGCTCCCACCACAAAGAAAACACAGCGTGTCTCCATGGCAACGATCAACTGGTTAATTCTGTTCAGGGAAAAATTAAGTACTGTTTATTAAGAACATCATATGGGAAAAATACAGAATAATAGATTTTTAAGGCATTCAAAGACTATAGTTACCACTGGGCTTGGGGAATGATGCGTATTTAATAATTTGAAAGGAAGCGATCGTGGTCTATTTGAAGGTATTTTCCCAGATAATTGTTGTATAACTAGACGACGATTATGAATAATCGATTACAAGGGGCTTGAAATTAAGTGAATCTCAATGAAATCCTTTTAGCTGTGTTGTTCGCCATTCTTTAGACAGTAGAAAAGGAAACATCTCTTTTCAAAATGTGTTATCAGTGTGATTAGCGCAGGTGGCGTGGTAGAACAGGTAGTTGAAATTTGTTTACTTCCATTTAGAGTGTAATAACTGCTGTAACCCAGTTTGATCCTAGAGAGCACTTTTGACTACGAGTGCTTTGACAGACAGCCGTGGAAATATTTGCAGGCACAAACATGCTTCTGTATGTGTTGTAAAACCTTTCCAAGAACCAGGATGCTTCAGGGTGGATTGTTTGACTAACTTCACTAACAAAGTATTTATACTGTCACACTCTTCTTGTTATTTATATTTGCCTCTGGATTTTTGCATTACTTTAATTTTTTTTACGAAAAACATGCTTTTGGTATCATAGTATTTGTGTATTCGTAACGACGTCTGTGTTTCGTAATACTTTGGAACCACTTGTATTACAATTGACACGAACATGACCCATAAAAAATCACAGGTAACCTTGTAGATAATATTTATTTGTCATGTTTGATCACTCAGTCTTAAAGGAATCCAAAAATAGCATCAATACAATCTTAGACGTGTTTTTCCGTCTTTGTTTTTACACTTTTCACAAAGAAGCTAGTGACTTTTTCTCGTCCGAAACACGACCATTGTCGTGCTATTTTGTTCCTGTACAAATAATTCATATAAAGGGAAATTTTAGCTGTGTGTTAGAAAACAAAGAACTGGATGAAGATGGCTGTCTACTGGGTTGTAGTGCTGTGTATTCTGATAGAAGTATATCACGTTTCAAAGGTCCTTGCTGCTTCTTATCAACTGGACTTCTGAAACGTTGGTAAACTTCTATCAGACTACACGGTGTTAAAACTCATAAGACAGCAATGTTCGTACTCAGGCGTGAGAACCTCAAATGTCAATAAGTGGAGAGAAAATTCTTTGAGCAGTATATGTCTTAATATTAATGACGATGTAGCTTAAGAAATTGTATTAATGCCGCAGATACATGAAACGTGGGCAGATACATGCATGTACACGATCAGATAAAAGTGGGAAAATAAATTATGTAACATTTAATCGGAATCTGCGAAAGAAAGGGGTGGAATTATAAGAATGCGCATTGTAGTGCAAGAGTGGCGTCAGGAGAATTAGACGTATAAGACATGTGAAAAGTAAATGCTCTACGCTAGACGGATGCTGGCTTTTGTATAAGAAAATTTAATAAAAAATGTTATTATAAAAATAGGCAGATCGCTGTTTATTCGAATGCCTCCAAAATGGAGACAGCGAGGTGTACCCATACAATAATGGAAATAAGAACACAAATAAATCTGTGTTCATTCTTTATACATTTTACTGCCTAGCAACTTCTGCAGGGTATCGAGTAGGATAGAGGTATATACGTGTGTGTATTAGGTACGTACTGTACTATGGACCTATTAGTAAGTTAGAATGTTCCCGAAGGAGGAACTAAGTCGAAGATTCCCGTCTTCTGTGTTGTTGCGCTGTGTAGTATGGTCGATGTTTACCAACGTTTCAGAGGTCATACTGCCTCCATCATCAGGGCGATGAGTATGAAGATTTCTGTCTTCTGGGTTGTTGTGCTGTAGTATGGTAGATGTTTACCAACGTTTCAGAGGTCATACTGCCTCCGTCATCAGGGCGATGAGTATGAAGATTTCTGTCTTCTGGGTTGTTGCGCTGTGTAGTCTGGTCGATGTTAACCAACGTTTCAGAGGTCATACTGCCTCCATCATCGCCCTGATGATCAGGGCTACACAGCTCAACAACCGAGAAGACGGGAATCTTCATAGTCATCGCTGTGAAAACCTCAAATCTTACAGAGGAACTAAGCCGTTTGTAGAGTTTTGCTAGCACAACTAAAATAGTGATATCGAAGAAATTTTGGTGGGCTGGACACGTGGCTAGAACGAGAAAGAGAAGGGGGTGGGAATTAAACATGGAGGTGGTTTTCAGCGAAATGGGTTTGTAGAATGAGACGTGGACGGTACTACTGAGTGTTATGTCCGACCGGTTAGCGTGATCATGTCTGTCTGTCGCGTTTCTGCTGCGGTTATAGGAAACCCGCATTACCGGAGGTCAGTGTTGAAACACGTTGCGTAACAGTGACCTCGGTTTGTATGATAACAATGATTTAGGCGATGTGGTGTAAAGAACACGTTTGGCATGTCAGTTTACCTCCAAAGACTACACCTTTTTAATCTTCTTATATTAGTAGTGTCGTACGGGAAGTGAGAAATTATGCTTTTAGATTAGGCTATGTATGTATAGATGTAAACACAGAGAAAACTAAGTATACGTCGATGTCTACGTCACCAGAATGAATGGCAAGATCGTAACATAAAGATAGCTAATAGATCCTCCTTTGAAGATATGGCAAAGTTCAGTTATTTGGAAGCGACAGTAACAGATTAAAATTTGATTCATGAGGAAATTAAGAGCAGATTAAATTCGAGTAATGCTTGCTAACATTCAGTTCCTCTTCTTGTCTGCTGTCTAATTACGTAAAAATTAAAATATACAAAAATATAATTTTGCCTGAAGTTTTTTATTGGTGTGAAATTTGGTCTCTGACACTAAGGGAGGGTGTTTGAGAATAGGGTTCTGAGGAGAATATATAAACCCAGGAAGATGAATTACTAGGACGTTGAAAAAGTTTCATAATATGGAGTTTCATATGTTGTACTCCTCGCCAAACATAATTAGACTGATCAAATCAATGAGGATGAGATAGGTAGTGCATGTAGCCCGCATGGTAGAGAAGTGGAATGCATACAGGGAATTGGTGGGCAAACCAGATGGAGAGAGATCACTGGAAATACCTGGACGTCGGTGGGAGGGTAATATTAAAATGGATCTTAGATAAATAGGATGAGGTGGTAAGGACTTTTTTTATTTGGCTCAGGATGAGAACCAGTGGCGAGCTCTTGTGAACACGGAAGTAAACCTTCGAGTTCCATAAAATGTTGGAAATTTCTTGAGTAGTTGAGCTACTGTTGGCTTCTCAGGAAGGACTCCGCTCCATGGAGTAAATATGTATATATTCATATACATGTATGCATGTAAGGCCTATTTATACATATACAGACCTCTCTCTCTATTACACACACACACACAGGCTCTGTCTCTAAGTACAATTTCTGTGAAATTGGAATTGTGTGGGAGGGAGTTGAGATTCTTACATGCATTTCGTTATGAGTAATTTGTAGTTGGCAAGCGTGAAATGAATTCATGTCAGTTTTGAGTCAGACCATGGAGGGTCCTTTGTAATTACACTAGGAGAAACCAAGTTATCTTAAAAGATTACGGTAGTTTTATCTCTTATAATTCACGACGTCTTGTAGTGAGAAATCCTGGTGGTAAAATGTCGCCGATAATAAATTCGCATAATTCTCGCGCAGATATTAGTGATGCATGGTAGAAAGAAGAAATATCTTTGCTTGTAGGGTCTGAGACGGTGATGTCGGTGTACGTGGTGTTGGTAAGTTGAAATGTTGCGCCATGTTATTGTGTTAGCTGACGTTTAGAGTTTCGGAGGTGCATATTGCCTTAATTTTTTCACATAATATCTACCAGATACTTAATTTTGCATAACTGATAGTTACTCATATAATTAAGAAATACTATGGTCTTATGAAATTCGAAATTTAATTACCATATTTACAACAGTTCGCCATTGACTCTTCTGAACCATTTGTATCTACTTTGTGTTATTTTACCTGTTTCTTTTAAGATGCATATTAATATAATCCTTAAATAGGCGATTTTTTCTGCAAAGCAGTGTCTTCCCTTCTGTTCTTTTCCGCCTTTAAGTAAAATAATAGGCAACGTTTATTCCTCAACAGTGACGTCACTGAAATTGTTAAAAACCATCTTAGACGTAAGTAGCATTTGAGGTTTTCACGGCGTTGAGTCCGAAGATGGCTGTCTTCTGGGTTCCAACGCCGCGAAATCTTGTATAAGTTAGGTTCTTGCTGCCGCCATCATCAGGGCGATGAGTTCGTCTGGGTTGTTGTGCTGTGTAGTCTGGTAGAAGTTCACCAACGTTTCAGAAATCCTTGCTGTCTGGAATCAGGAACAAAAGCAGAGGATGAAACTAAAAGGGTGCAGAGTAGGAGCTATAAAAGGTTTATGTCCCATGTGAGGAAAGCAAAGTGATAAACATATTATCTTGGGCTGTAAAGAGACAGCAGACTGGCGCGCCAACTGACATGCATGAGTGGCTCAACTACCACGAAGACATTATAATAACTGTAGGAATATATTTCTCCTTAAATATATAGGAAATAGTTACATGTTGAAAAACAGAGAGAAACCATTAGTAAGGCTGGAGAGACCAATGAAAATGTGCAATACAATTCAATAAATCATTAAATTGTTTCATTCTAGGGCACGAAACCTTGCAGTCTATTGGGTGGTAACGAACATTTCGAAGTAACCTATTACCTCCGCTGTCAGAGAAAACGTTCGTCGTGATGGTGGAGGCAGTAGGTTCCTCCGTAACACGGATAACCACATAAAAGACTGCACAGAGTCATGAACCAGAAATATCATAAAATCACCGAGATGAAATAATGTTGAATCACGTGTCCTAGTGTTTCAAATTTTAATATTTATTGAATGCTCTAAGGTAGAATAACAAAACAAATTTTGCCATAGAGGTAGTAGCGTAGGCCTGTGTACAGTGCTTTATCTTTCGTGTAGCAGTTCGGCAGCTCGGCATATGTATCAAACCTATAATTCAAATGCAGTGATTTACGTTCTAAAGCACCGTTTGTTACTGCAGGTGTAACCTCCGATACTGTTCTATTTTAACGAAAGACTTACCAATTTAGTTCGTGAAAGAGGCACATTATAGGACTTGGAATGCTATAAAAACATGAACACACCTACGACTGTGTAGTAAACAGATCACTTTATATGAGATGATTTGTATAGAAACACAGCGTCGTAGTATTAGATTATCCTAATATGCTATTCTTACTTACATTGTAGCAACATTTTATTTTACTTCGATTTTTATTCATATTTATATTTTTATTTGAATTGCCCGTGATAAACGTTACTATAAGCATGTCTTCCAATTTATATTTATGTAAAACAGACTAGTATGATAATGTCAGTGTTCTGCCAAAACATGTAATTCAAAGAAATTGAAATATTGTGTGTACTTAAATGTTGACAGATAAACTAAAATACTTTATTATGTTACGTCATAAATGAACCTAGGTAGATAGGTTAAGGATCTTAGTGGCCGCAATTTGGCTGAAGTTGGTGCTCAGTGGCGTTCTTCTGTGTTAGCAATACTGAAAGTTTGACTTCTGTTAACACAGTGTTGGTAACTCAGTCAACCAGCTAGTTATGTAACATTACACACACGCAGTTTATTCGTTAATGAGGGCGAATATGGGCGAATTATATCAAAGTACTGATACTTCCCGATTCACACTGACCATAAAAACCAACACCGTTGCTCTAAATCGGACCGAGCTCCAGGTCAGAAATGAAGCCTCAACTGAGGATCAAGGTTGTGATATTGTGCTGGCTGGTCACGTGTAACACGGTGATTGATGAATGGGGAGTATTGGTGGAAATGATGATCCGTACAGGAATACCGAAGTACTTGGGGAGAAACCCTCCCCTATGCCACAAAGCGGTAAGTTAACATATCGACCGCATCTAGAATATAGATTTTGATTCTGGTGCGTACGGTTCAACATAAATTTCTATTAGACTTCACGATAAGAACGTTATAAATTCGCTTATGGGAATTATTCATTTACTTCTTATTTTATCTATAGTAAATCTTGTTACATTTATCTGCAATATTTTTAGCCCATTCTATTCTGATATTTTCGATAGAAAACATTTATTGTTTTATATTATCGTTAAGTCAACAACTTTTAATTTGGTTCTATAGGATACCACAAATGGTTACCATAAGGAGTTGGGATGGCTGGACAGATTTTTCGCTGTACTTCTATACTCCGGAGATGTAACCTGCAGAAAGATGGGCGATGTATTACGTGGGTGACACGAAACGTGTGGACCCATTTAAGGCCAAATTACTTTATCTAATAAAGGTTACAGAATATTACAAAAGTTGGCTCTGTGTCTTCTGTGGAAATCTTTTGTAAATTTTAAAGTGGTGAATAGGCCGTAGCCCCCATTTAATGTAACAGAAATTAATGTAAAGTTCACAGCGTGAGGATAAAATTCGCGAAAGTTCAGGTGGAAAGTATACGACCCAATAACCGCAAGTGTTAATAAAATGAGAAGCCAGAAAGTTTAACGCACTTATCCATACAGCACCAGCTCTTTGCACTGGAAGGAGACTGAACGCTCTGAATAATTCAGTACGTTACCTCTTTTGAGTTTATTTTGATATAAAGGGTCGTTTTCGTCTTCCTCGGCTAGTACTCAATGAAGTTTTAATCTGTGACGTATTAATTCAACAGGAAGCATATTTTCAACAAGTTTTATTTGTTCAGTTATCCCACTGACAGCTTTGTATTACTAACATATACCCTCTGCGCTTATTTTATCCCAGAGAGATATCTTACACTGACAGTTTTGTATTACTAACATATCCCCTCTACGCTTATTTTATCCCAGAGAGATATCTTAATATTTGTAATACTGGTAGGCAGATCAAGGTACTGAACGAATCTTAAATTTCAAGAGTACAGTACTTATGATGAGAAATAATTATAGAACTTCTGTCTGAAGTCAATTGAATAAAAATTTTCTTGGATATTATCCATCGTCTAGTAAATATAAAACGTA
>NW_019059606.1:1594476-1623736 GCF_000696155.1 Zootermopsis nevadensis
TTGTCTATATGAGAAGACGTGATATATATGAGACAGTATTACTGCTATAAAATTATAATTGAAAGTCGACAAATGTTATTGGATCGCATGTTAGAACGACTTTGCAAATGCTCGACAAGAACTTGTGTTTCAAGGTCATGCAAATGACCTTTTCTTTGGAAGGTTACTGTGGAAGGACAGTACTTTTAAGGGCACAGATAAATAAGTATAATTTATTAATATAGATAGAGTATTTAGAACAGTTTTGTGTTTGTAGTTATGGAAAGCCTTAATTAGTTTTTTACAGCCTAATTCTTGCCATGTTTTTGTGCTACTGTTGTATTCCTTTCTTCAGTTATTTGATGTACTGAAAATAAGGTTAGCAGTTTTTCACCATGTTTTTGTGCTACTGTTGTATTTCTTTCTTCAGTTATTTGATGTCGTACTGAAAATAAGGTTAGCAGTTTTTCCAACACATTGAATTCGCTTACGTTGTGGATAACATGCCTGACTGTAAAATGAACTGTTGATTATGATTTTTGTAGTCGTGATTATATTAAAATTCTGCTAGTGGCAGATTAGAAGAGGTTTTAATGAATTCAAAGTGAATATTTGTCTGAAATGAAGCGTGTGCATTCTGGCAAACATTCGTCACGTAGCCTCAAACAGGTAGGTTGAAATACTTGACTTTCTGGCCCATTTGAAGACTCAGTTTAGGATAAAACTTGCTGCGTATTTATTGTAACAAAAATTATTTCAGATCTAACGGAATTAATGTGTGCGAATATAGGAAATTTGTGTTAATGGTCGGCTCACTTTTCACTTAGGCAGGAAATACACAAATAATCGTTTCCTCCATGGCTCTAGTTACCCTAATCTGACTGCTTCATAAATGTAGAACATAGTGCGGGGACTTCCTTCAGCAGATGACGCTCATGTAGCAAGTCATTCGCCGTTCTTATACAACCAAATACTTATCAAGTACATCATGTAGAAGCTCCTTAAGTAATGAAACACAGCTTACATCTTCACATCATATTCTCTCCTTACACCCACTGTTACATATCACTGTATTTTATCTTGAGGTTTTCTAAGCAAAATTTTGTAATAATTTATTTGTATCTAAATCTCTCTTAATCTAACCACTATAACAATGTTACGTTTTGTTAGAGTTATCAAATCGAGAAGAATGAGATGGGCATGGCATGTATAACATATGGAGCTGTTTCATTCGGAAAACCTGAAGAAATAAACTATTTGGAAGATGTAGACATATGTGAGATGAAATATTAAAACAGATCTCAAAGAAACAGGGTAGTCGTTTGTGACTTACATTTATCTACTCAGGATCGGTTTAATGCCTTGCGAACACGTCAATTAACATTCGGATTTCATAAAAAGTGTGAATTCCTTGATTAGTTTCTCAAAAATAAAATCTCGAAAAGTCAGTCTCCTCCATCTTTGTCACATGGTTGATTATTTAGATGCAAATATTAGGTTGTGGTTTCAGATTTATGTGGTTTTGTATAGGAGAGTATCCTATGCCTCTGAGACGTCGGCAGGCAATGTACTTACAATGCTTGTGTCCTGGGACCTCCCCGCTGTCCCGTTATTTTTTGATACGCTGCTTTGTAATGTCACTGGGCGTGTTGGACACGCACCTGACTCGATTTACAGAGTGACATGTGCTGAACCCACGTGTTACCTCATGAGAGTTAATCATTTGTAACGGATCAGAGAGGCGGGAACTTGTCAGACTCACTAGCAGCTATCTCCTTCCACTGTGGGACTGAGTTCATGAAAACACTAGTAAGCTTCATATCGGACACCAGAACGTTTCAGTGACGAATGTTTCAGTCCTTTACAAATAGTCTCAGTAAGTGATTGGCTTACGAGTGCGCAGAGTCACACAAAAAACTGTCGCCAATAACTTTGGATTACTTTCGATGTGGGGAAGCAAATATATTTCTTGATCCATTTAACATTACACAGTTATGGAGTGCAAAATATATTTTAGTATTTCACATGTTAATAAATAAACTTTGGAATGTTTAATCTGTCTGTGAAGTCGAAATACAGAATGAATGGGGCTTACAGGTTCTCACACTTTGTCTGATGCTTATTTTGGGCTAGTAAAAATTCAGTTTACGTAAATGAAACATTCACCGAAGGTGAGGTTTGTGACTCAGAAGTTTCTTTATCATGCAATGATACTTCCCTGTGTTCATGAACGACAGACTGACACCCGTGACGCATCGCGGGTGAATTACCATTTGCTGTCGTGTGTGTAGCGTTACACATGCATTCAGGGGTAACACCTGGCGTCCACTTTGAACGCACTTCATGCATCAGACATTACCTGCATAATGATTATATTCTCGTAATTAGGCTACAGTGCGACAGCAGTTCTGGAAAATAAATGATTTTATAACGCGTATCATACTGGCACATTCTGGCGCGTGTGCGGAAATAATCGTAAAATGAATTATGCGGAAACAATATACGACAGTGTTTTTATTAATCTGGTTCAGATAATTAATCAATGGCGCACTATTTTTTCCGCGGAGTTGAAACTTTGATTTTTATAAGACACGCTGAGCAAGTGTTAAATAGACTCGGGAAGGTGATTGATCTATGGAACGAGAAGTAGCAATTTATCCAAACTACAACTAATCTTCATGAAACAATTTTTCTCAATTTCTTCAATAGATCTAATTAATACACTTTGAGTTTTATGTGTCCTTGATATATTTAAGTAATTCTTTATACTTTAACAAGCGTATAAGCGAATATTTCTGTCTTTTGAGTTATTGCGCCGTGTAGTCTGGTAGATTTTCACCAACGTTTCAGAGGTCATACTGCCTCCGTCATCAGGATGATGAATTCATCGCCCTGATGATGGAGGTAGTTTAACCTCTGAAACGTTGGTGGAAATCTACCAGACTATACGGCGCAATAACCCAGAGGATAGAAATCTTCAGAATCACCGCTGTGTAAACCTAAAATCCTACAAGAGTATAAGCAATAACATGTGTTTGTTAGATTCTTGGTTCGTTTAACAGCAGTTTTGACTTATGTTTCTTGTATGGAGTCGAATGGTAGAATAACAAAAATTTTAAACTCTATCGACTGTGGATAGGCGTGATCGTGCATTTTCATAATCTGTTGCCCATGCCTTGGTTTGGAGTACCGGGGGGACCATGAAGAATCTTAGACAAGGAAACCTGTGGCGATAATTAAATCTTACACCCACCCACACAGAAAGCGAAGCAGAAACCATACCGGAAGAGTGCAGTGACTTGGAATGCAGAGGAAAATCGTTGAATTTCCTCAACATTTGTCACCATGCCAGCTCTAAGATAAAGACGAATTAGCAGGGAAAGAAAATGACTTTTTACATCATCCCTTTCGATGATTAGCCACCGACCGTCTTGATCGAGATTTCAGTAAATCTGTTTCCAGTTTTGAAGGCCACGGCCTCAAAATTCGACCCAGAGATCGAGTATCCCGACTGAGCTTTTTCTCCAGTTTTCTCCGATCTTACCAGGTCTGGACGGTACCTTAAATTATAATACGATATCTTCCTTCAATATCCCTTCTAATTTAATATTCATTAATCGCCTGTGGTATAATATCCGAGAAATTGACTGTCATTAAATAAACAATAGATATCTGTGTTGATTTTATACGTTCAAGCCAAAAATTGTTTGAGTTCCCAATATCACAGAGTGCGCTCCAAAGAATATGCTTTTGTATTATTGTAAACCGAAAGTCTTTAAGAAACTTGAAGGAAATGCGATGTTTATTTTAAACTACCTAATAAATAAAACAAGAATGAGTTCATAAAGAACTTATCACCTAAACCGTAAGATACGAAAGTCAGAGATGCCAAAATCGCAATTTATATCTTTTGTTATATAAAAAGTATGTATAGTGCTGCTCTTGTAACAATTGCTGGATTACTAAAACTTATTTTATAAGCCATGTTCAATATTAATTAAAATAAGGATATAAAAACCAGATGTTCTCATTATTTTAACTGCATTTCTGGAAGGAAATCTCAGTTATTATGTATACGGTACACACCGATAAGTGGGACCAGTGTAGTCATTAATTTCTTCACGATATATAATGCAAAAATTAAGCAAGCAATTAAAAATAAAACTCTTTCTTTAGTAGTATGGCGAATATTTTAACGTATTGAAAGCACGCAACTAAAATATATTAAGTTACATTTTATAGCGTTTTAAATATGCTCGTCCTATCTTTCAAATACCTGTCGCCTTATCTTACACCGGAGCAGGCATTTCTAGTAGAGAAATGAAAAATTTAACGCTCACATATCGCAGGAATCAAAAACAATTTGCTGTTCCAGAGGCAGTTGCTGTTACTTTAGGCTGAAGACAGAACAAAACATACATTGGCAGTATTGCATCATCAGCAGCCTGTCTGCTGACACATGTAAATAGGGCCATTGTCAATTTCGAGCCATTAATTACTCTTCTGTATCGGGTCAATCCAATACTGTGGCCAGTCATTGTCACCCCTTGGCAGGCATACGAGCCTGCTCATGCTCGCATTTCAAACAACTACTTTGATGTGCAAGGTTTTGCTTCATTTGATCCCGAAAGCGTGAGGTGAACAGACAAGTTTTGAGATCGACTCAAAATTGAAATAATTTTATCAGACTCTGAAGAAGAAGTAGAGTGTGGGTTGGATTAAATTGTCTTACGTTAGAATTCAGTCCACAGTGTTGTAATCTTTTCCTTATGCTCAGGTAATTGCCTTTAAACTCTTATTTCCAGCGTCTACTACGATTTGCTCTTAATTTTTTTAGATGTATAATTTTAGGCCCAGATGTGTACCACGTATCTTCACTTATTATTTCTACATGATCTTTTAATATCCTAATATAGGCTTGTGTAGTTAACTGTTCGTCAGTATTATTATTTTAAAGTTGTTACTTATTTTAATATCTTTGTTTAGAGTGAACTTACGTATTTAACTTGTAAGACTTTTAATGCATACATTTCTACTGCTTCTAATCTTCTTTTGTCTTGTATCTCCACATTTACTTCCGTTGTAATTAGTTTTAACTCTGGTTTACAGAATTCTGTTTAATATTTTAAATAAAATTGATTCAAAAGTCCCTCTGCACACATATTCCCTGTGCAGCTGCACGTGACTTGTACGTATGCGTCACACATTCGAGTACTTGAAGGAGCACAGGGATTTTCAATCATCCTGTTTATAACCTATGTACAAATGTACATCGGCTTATGTATATAAAGACTAATTTGTATAGTGTAAACCATTTAATCCAAAAATAACACGCCGCACCATTTGCCATGTTCTGGTTTAAAAATACGAGAGTTCTCTTTGTCTTCTACTACGTTTTGCTATATGTAGCCGGTTCTCGTCTCTTATCTTGCAGCAAGAAGAACAGTGTTCCCTCACGCAGAAGTTAAGATAAGGAAGTGATAATTAAAATTAATTCTTGCTTCTTGATGCCTCGAATCACGCGACGTCATGAGTGAAGAGACTGTGTTCTTTTGGCCATCGTAATCAGTGGGAAGGTTTCAATCTTTGAGCATGTTTCATTTGTACGTAAAAAGAGAATCGATGAAAGGAAAGTGGACAAAATATAATATGTAACATTTCGCTATAGACTTTGGCCATCGTCTAAATTATACAATTATGAAACCATAACGTTTCCAAAGCTGGATTTTGATTCCATCTTCAGGTATATAACGGGAGAAGACAACAGAAATCTATTTTGAAGGATTCTGACGATTGTGTAATACAGTCTGGATTTCTTGTTCTTTCGAATTTGTCCATTGTCTTTTATAAAATTACACGACATTTCGAGAACTCGATCTGCTCTCGTCTTCAGGTGTGTTGAAGGGGAAGGGCACCTACTCTGTGACGTCTGTTAGAATGAGGTATTATCGGTTATTGGTTAACCTAGGCGAGAAAAACTACAAGTATACATGTACGTATAAGCACCTGAAATAAAGTTATGTGATCGGGAGATAATAAGATAATCCAAAAGCCCAGGAAATAGGAGAAGAAGTCTCTCTGCGGGGCCCTTTTTTTGAGCTCGCCTCAGGTCCAGGTCTGAGGCTACACCAAATTGCTTGGTGATTTTATCTGTTTATATATATCAATGTATTCGACAATAACTAGTTAAAATTGAGTTAAAACAGATTAAAGAGCAGATTAAATTTGGGGTGTGCTTTTTATCATATAGTTCATAATCTTGTCGTCTCTTCTCTTGGACGAAACGAAAATTTTACCTGTTGTTTTGTTGTTGTGAAACTTGGTCTCTTACATCAATGGAGGAACATAGTTTGATATTTGATAATAGACTGATGGTAATAATGTTTGGACCTAGGGCGAATGAAGTTACAGAACTCTGTAAAAACTGTATAAAGAGGAGCTTCAAAATTAGCACTATCATCCAGACAGTATTAGGATGATTAAATCGGGGAATGATGGGCATGTAGCTCGCATGACATAAGAAATGCGCACAAGGTTTTGATTGGACAGCCTGAAGGAAAGAGAATATTGAAGATCTATGCATTTATGGGAGAATAATATTCACCGATGGCAATTGCTCTGATCATGAAGGCGGAAATCAAATCTGACTCGTCGGTAAATATCTACCACACCACGTGTTAACATCATCCGAGCAGACTGCCATATTCGTATTCTTCGCAGTTAAATCCTGAAATATCATCTAAGTTGCATTCTGTTCAGAACGTGAGCTTGTGCGTCTTTGCATGTCCAATTTGTTTACTGGAAGATAATTTCTTGTCGTCTTACGGGCCTTCCTCGGTGGCAGTCCCCCAGTCCGGTTAGCATTACCTTTCACAGAAAAAGTAATTAAACGTTATTGTATTTATGTGCGAGTACGTTAAAATGATTCTTTGTCCCGATTTGAAACACTAATTTAGTTCCTTCATACAAACACAGATTTGCTGCTTAATTTCCGTTCCTATGGTAGAGCTTCACATTGTAAAATCTAATGACTGTGTTGGGATTATTAACTGGATGGATGCGGATGCTCTCTGTTTCCTATATGTCCCAATTACTTGCTTGTTTTAATTCAGTTGTGTTCTATTGAAATATTTTTCCGTGCTCTATAAGAATTTAAAAGCAGGAAAACTCGTTTAAAGACCGATACATAACAAGCACCTGCCCACGTGTATTATTTAACGACTTAGGTTCCACCAGTTTGTTGCTTGTTTGTTATTAAAACTCTATATACGCGTGCTATGTAAAAATGTAAACGCAAAAAATAAACTTTAAAAATGTCGTAAAACTTAATGTTGAAATTCTGCGGATCTGGTGAAAATCAAACAATATTCTCTCTAATTATCTTATTCCTCGATAAAATGGCTTAAGTTTTATAATAATTACAATTTCCTGCAACGCGATATCCATAAATTAACGGACGATTTGAAGGATATTGAGTTATTTATTTATAGCACAGACGAAAAACTTATGTAACCCAAAACAGTCGCTCAACATTCTTTTGTTTTACCTCTGGTCACGGAAAATCGTAAATAAATTTTTTTTATGAAGATTTTTCAAATCGTCCGCTAATTTATACCTGTATTTAGTGAGATTTGAGGTTCTCACGGCAGCGAGCATCAAAGATTTTTTTAGGATGCTGCTCCATATAGTGTCGTAGATATTGACCGATGTTTCAGAGGTTGTTATTTATTCTATCATCAGAACGATTGGTCAATTTGTACGTGACTATACAGCGTAACATTGCGAAACACAGTCATTTTCAACTTTATTTATTTTTAATAAAGATATTTAAATTAAAGAAAACATAATTAGTGTTTAGAATTGTAGGAAATCAGATTTACCAACACAACTGAAATATACGTACATGATCTACGTATATGTTTCATCACTCCGTCCTACAGGAGAAGAGACAAATGCAACATATGCTATCCTTTATTCTTGATGTGTGTAACATGAAGACATTTGAGAATTGCTTAGCCACTACTGAAGAATACTTTTCTTTGATTCTTTCTCTTGTGTTCCATTTGTCTTTTTATTCTTCCTTTCGTTCTTCATAACTATTTGTTTCTCTCTCTGCGAGTTGAAGGGCCAGACAAATGCAAGCTTATATATATATATATATTTGCTAGGAAGTTATGTTGTGAAATTCTGTAGATACGGAACAGACTTTCTCGCGGATAATGATTCTGTATAAAATTTTACCTCGAGAAATGACTCTTGTGTGCTAACGCTCCAATCCTATTATAAAGTGAAATGTGAACTATCGTCCGTACCAACGAGATAACTGGCATTTCAGCAATTCTCTGACCTTTCCGCCACTTAATACAGTGTGGATTATCGGTCCTAATGCGCGAGGCAATGGCTGGCAGTCTAGTTTCTTCTTCTTCTTCTTCTTCTTCTCTTTTTTTTAACTGTCCAATGTAAATGTAAGGCGAGTCAAGGGTAAGTCGTGGATCCTGGATAATTCAGTTAGTGAAATAAAATTTGATTCAGCATTTGTTCGACTTTGAATTTTATCACTTAACTACTACGTCTTCTAAAATTACGCACCGGTGTTTTCCGAATTATTTATCATGTTATAGTAATTAATTTATTCTACAATTATTTTTTTAGTACACATTTAAGGAGTGCTTTTTAATAAATATTTTCAAAATTATGTGTATGCAATGATTGTGTATGAAATGTGTTGAATTAGTTCGAAGTAAATTTTACGCAAAAGTGAATATGTGTAACTATTTTTCTTGTGTCGTAACTAAAAATTTTCAAACTGTAGAGCTCCTGTACGTTATCGCTAAATTTAAAGCTGAATGTCGGTGTTCTTTGGTAGGTCTTGATGTCTGATAGTGTTAATGGAGAGCTTTAATAATGGTTTAAGCGGAAGACAGTAAGAAACTTGGTTTTGATGCCACATTTGCTATATTAATTCTGTTAGTATTCTTTCTATAAAGAGCCGGTTACAATGATTTTTCGTTTCCTTGCTTTAATGTTCATAATAATGACGATAAATATGCTATCAGTCTTAAATTTTAATTTCTTCCTCAGTAATTTTCATCATATTGTAGTGTTGAAAAATATGTTGATGAAAAGCTTCTACATTTTCCTGAAATATGATCAGACTTTTCTAGTTTATCATGGCATCCTACAGTTATCATATATAATTTTATAATTGTTTATAATATGTTATATAAAGCAGGAAATTTCTTGAATATCTAAGCTACTTTCAGTTTCTTATAAATGGGGTTGCACCATGAATTTAGTTAAAACACTAAACAGGAACAATAAATTATAATTTTAAACTAAAGAGGGTATAGATACTAGTGTGGAAATTATACAGTCTCTAAGTAATAAAACTCGTCTTTAAACTTGGAGATAATACGCTGTAAAATAAATTAATCCAAATATATTTTTCCTTATAGTTGGTTATGTTAATAATAGCACCATTAAAATACGCTGCCGGCATTTATGCGTAGGGACTCGTGAAATATGAAGCCCATACTCCTGCTTTTTTAGATGCATTTTATATCAGGTCAAGTGGTTTTGTGTTTAAGCTTTGAAATTCTCCAACCCGACTGTCCTGCTTTAAGAACGCAGCAATTATTAATCGCTTACCCTGATCAGGATACCTGCATTGCAGGATAATATTAAAAACCCTTAAACCTCCCCATACAAATTTTGTGCTGCGGAGATATTCTTGAAAGAAACGTATCCTTCAGTAAGACAAGAGAAAACGTCTATTCTAATAAAGTAAGTAGACTTATTTGCAAGGTCCTTCTTTGCTATTAAGCTTGGTCAAACTTCATTCACTGCCTGCAATCTTTACAAAAATGTCTGAAATGTATAGTAGACCTTTTGAACAGAGATGAAAATTCATACTTTGTTACGTATTTCTTGAAATTAACCGTATTGAAAAATGTCACAAACAGAAATTAATATTGTTTATGTTTGTAGCATGTAGGCCCATGCTTTTCTTCGACACGTTACTTAGAATTTAATTTTGCCACGGCGTCAAAACTCCTCTGGTCTCACTCAGCATTCTGTCCAGTGGGCCTCGTTTGCTCCCAGACCGAGACCACTCACCTTCATTTGGTGCCGAGGTTAATGCATGGAGCGATGACTCTTTCCGCCTGTACGTCTTCATGACATGGAGCGTAGTTAATCACGAGAAGAAATTTACTTTACCCCTTTACAGCCAAGCATAAATTTAAGCCTTTTTTACTTCAGGTCCTGTCAGGCTGTGTTCTATTTCATGTCTTAAATGTTGGAAATGTTACATCTGGGCTCCAATATGGCATTTTAAGTCAGTGATCTTATGTCTTCATTACGTTCAATCCTGGACGTGCCATTGATCGGGCGTTTAGACTTAGGTTTCTCGCCGTCGAGGCGCTGGTCCATGCCCAGGCCATTCCTGGCTGAATTTTGGGTGGGAAGTGTGTTACTGGGACAGATTTTTCTCGCTCCATTTTCCCCTGTCAATATCATTACACCTATGCTCGATATTCACAACATACATCATATGGGGAATGGCCAAAGAGCCCATTAAAGATCCATTTCCGCAGAGACATAGTTACACCCCACCACAACCATGACAATGCATCTGCTTTTACTGTCAGCTCCTTGCATTGAGGCTGGTGTAATAAATCTACTTCTACCAAGTATCGAGGTAAAGAACGTGGAAATTTTTTGAGACTCAAATTGCCTCAATGCCTCTAAGCCCACACACACATAAAAAACCTGCTTTTATTGTAGACCCAAAACTATCAAAATTATCCCTTTTTAATTTCGTAAACTACATGCACCAATTGCTTTGATGTGAATTCAGTGAAATTTTCCCACAGCGTATTTATGGAGTTCGTATGATTCTCCGAATAAACCTTGATTATTTTCTAAACAGAGTCAACAGAGTGATATTTATAATTGAAATATATTTACTCGAGGCAGGAACTTAATTTTTAAAGATTGTTTATGACTAAAAATAGTTATGTAAATTTGAGTTTTTCAATGCGGCGAGTCTGAAATTGGCTGTTTGCGAAAAGTAGTTACATTGTATAAAAAAAGGTTTTGTTAATGTGGTTAATATTTGGCAGTACCTATCACTGTGAGAACGTGTTCAGCTGAATTAACAAAGCCGAGTCAATAATTGGGGGGGTGGGGTAATTACTGATGAACACTTGGGGAGATGCATGTTAATCACAGCAACAGAAATTAAATCTGTTGTTGAAGGATAAGTCAAACACAAGCAGTGTTAAATATCTCACAAATGATTAATTTTATTAAAAAATTATTGAATACTGTTCGGATGTGTTTGCAGTTGTAGACCCACTTGAACAGCATTTATAACAAATTGACACAGCTTTTCAATAAATTCAAAATCTTTCGGCTCGCAAGTAGATAAAAACCGGTGAATGTGGTCCCAGGTGTGGAAAAGTTTGAGAACCCCTGATTTAGATTAACTAGCTGGCTCAAAGTATAATCGAATTCCGTGGAGTAGTTTCTGAATCAACGGTTTGTCTCACAGACATGACCTTCACAATGTGTGTATGTGATTCGTGTATCTTGTGAAAACTGTACAGTATTTCTTATTAATAAAATAGTTTTATTTACTATACCAGTCTTGTAATGTATGTCTTTTTAATACTGACTTATTAATTCAATTCAATTCATTTGTTTAAGTGTTTGCCAACAGCAAGAAGCCAATAATAGGCAAACACTGATAATTCAATTCAATTCAATTCTTTATTATTACTTGTGTGCTGTACCAACAGCCTGATGGCCAATTATATACAATAATAATGAAAAATATTTTACAAACAAATTGACTAAACATATATATATATATATAATATTAAATATAACAGCCAAATATAGGCAAACCCAAAATAGAAACAATATTATACACAAAGAAAATAAATGAAGAAATACAAATAAAAGCAAATAATCCACCTAGTGAAATATTAATATAAATGTAAAACGCCAAAGAAGTACAAGGAACTAATAACCAAGCTTAGATCATCTATCAAGACAACCTGTCTAGATCATTTTCCTTATTGAGAACGTGCCCTCAAGGGAGACAATGTTTATGCTAAATACGTCATTTGCAGCGATGACGCACCTGGCTGAAGGACTGTCTTAGCGCACTGCTCACACTAAAAGTAGCAAATTCTCTTATTTGCCTCGCCGACACACGTATACCTACAGTGACCATATTTATTTTGCCCTTAAAGACATTCACAAGAAATAAAGCATCGAGATGTTTTCGTCTGGAATAAAGTGTTCTAAGTTTTAAAGTAGATAAAATCAATTCATATTTACGTGAGATATTAAACTGAAAAAATCTGTAATTGCACAAACTTATTCAGCATTAAAACTTACCTGCATAGACTGGCACAGGAAAAGGTTTTATATTTGTATTCCTGCAAAATAAACGCACCCTTGAAGCGCCACTATTTATTGGAAATCATTCTCTTCTATAATTAATTGTAGAAGCGGATAAAAGCATATTCATGCAATATCAGAGCAGAATTGAGATTATTCCCTTTGAGACTTAAAAATAAATTATACATTCAGTTTCCCGCTCTGTCGATAATAATTTAAATTTATGGAAAGGGAATATTCTTGTGTGCGTGTCATAAGATAATCAATGGAGGAGAAATTCTTGTTATCTGTAAAATGTAGCGAAATGAGTTTTGTTTTATAATGTAAATCAGTTTCACAGAAGAATAAAATGAAGACATTTAACGACACCAAATTTAATTTCTGGAGTTCATTCCCCCATTCGATTTGTAGTAAATAAGAAAGCGTAACAATTACGCAACGCTGTATTTTACTTACTTTGTGTCTGGTAATAATTTCGTATTTCTCTACAAACTATGATTCCTTTCTCTTTGTTGAAAATCTCTTTCCCACGAAGTGCTTCTAACGGGAGTTTTAAGTACCTTATATTTGCTAATTAATATTTCTGTGGCAATATTAATAGTTCTGTCTCCACATTATGAGGAATAGAGGAAACAAGTATTAAATATTTTAAATGTAATACTTTAAATATGAAGTAGATATATTTAAGAGATATCAGATACTGAACCATTTATCATACTGGTAACTGGTTTTACACATCGGATGTTATAATTTGTGTGAATTAACTTTGGCTGGATGGAGATAGAACCGTTGGAGTAATGACATACACTTAATATCACTTTTATTTATTTATTTATTTCAGCTAAGTACAGTTAACAATATTAGCATAATTTCCTTTGCAAAGTGTAATACAAATGCGAAATTAAAAAGATTCGTCTGATTTAATTTGTGTTAGGTTTTATTCATGGCCTTTTGTTCTTTCCTCGGTTGATCGGGTAAGAAGATATCCCTATTCTGGTGGGCCCCTTGTTAGAGCTTGTCTCAACCCCGATAATATTTTAATTAATGACTTAAGTAAAAGGTCGTAGTATTAATGTGTAAAGTCACTGTACAAAGCCCAAATAAAAAAGTAGTAATTTTCATTATTGTGACCTACACAAACGATTGTGCCTGAGATTTGGACGTTTCTGCACATCTACTGTCACGTGACCTCGTGAGCCAATCAGCTTCAGAAAGCTTGTATTTAAGTGTTGTTACTTAAAGCGTGAACAAGACGCTATATGTATAGGCCTATACATCTCTGTGCCTGCCCCAACCGCTAGCTATACGTTTTGTAGTAAAAATTGTGAATAAAGAAGAAAGTATTAAAAACTTTTATATTTCTTGAGATTTCAGATTCTGACGGCGAGTATGAAATGAATGGGTTGTTGCGCCGTATAGTCTGGTAGATGTCCACCATCGTTTCATTCATCGCCCTGATGATGGAGGCAGTATGACCTCTGAAACGTTGGTTAACATCGACCAGACTACACAGCGCAACAACCCAGAAGACAGCAATCTTGTAATAATTTAGTTTACTTGAATAAAGGAAACTACAAATATTGTATCTGAAAAGAGCAATATCATTCTTTAGATCAAAACAGACAACACCAGAGTACGTATGTCCCTTTGTTTTGTATCTATATACCTACTTTAGCTCGCTCGTTTGCCAATTTATTCGGAAGATGGAATCCAGACCTGCACATTTAATAATGTATTACAAAATATGATTGTAACAGAGAGATTCTGTTCAGTCCTGTCTTGCTTTCAAACTGGCTTGTGCTGTTGTTGTCTTAATTAAGTATTTGCTCTGTAGATATTTTCCTTTCGCCTTCATATTTGTTACATACTTCGTATCTTGAGAACGGGGAATTTTAATATTTTGTATGTCACCTTTATTTGGCTGAGGTGGGATCTTGTGATCACTGCAGAATGCATCGGCTTCTATTAAAGGCGGAAAACTTATTAACCATTTGGGGAACTAGTAGCTCATGATGGAGGAGTGTGGTCCATGAAGTTAGATAATTTCTTCTATTTATTACTCGCTCTTAAAATGTCGTTAATATTTTGTCAGCTTGCTTTAAAATCTGTATATTAGGAAAGATGTAAGTTTATGGAACTACAACGAAATATATGAACTTAGTTTAAACACACACGTACGCACACACATACACACACGATTTTAATACGTGATTTTCTGCACTTTTAGATGGTGTGTTGTATTACGCACCCTAGGCATGTCAAACTCGTGGCCCACGGGCCGAATGCGGCCCTCGTCAATGTTTAATGCAATCCGTAAATTGAGACACGGCGTGCGGCCCCAAAAGTCTCAGATTTAATAAGGTTCAAGTTTTTTAAGCATATCAAACAGATGCGTGTACCGCTATTATATATTACAGGTAATAAAACGAAAATGTGTTCAAGCGAAATTCACGTTTGTGTGTGTGTGTCTTTGAGAAAATAGGGAGGGGGAATATTTTATAAGGTTAAGCTTGAAATTTGTAAAAGTAAGCCATTATGATTTTACACATCCACGTGATGGCCCAGGAACAGTTGCCTGAGTTTTAAGCATCCCTTAGTAAAGACACTGAGTTTAATATGTATGATGTACCCTAAGTTGAAAAGGATGCACTTACTGAGATCTGTGCAACTTTACAGAAATACATTTTCTTTGCTATGAAACACTTAAAAGGTTTCCAAGCATTCGTGTGCTAGTGTACAGAATAGTCACGACTACAAATGGATGGAAGGCAGATCCATTTTTACTGGAATTCTGTGTTCTGACACATTTTTCTACATAAGTTTGTGTGTTTCTGTGTT
Organism: Zootermopsis nevadensis; assembly: GCF_000696155.1. The sequence continues at coordinate 1,609,705 of NW_019059606.1, forward strand.
TATGTTTGATACAGAACTGGTATCATTTCAAGTGCATTCTGGGTGCATCATACAAAGAAATGAAACGTAAAACAATTACATATGATTATACTTGAATAAGCTTATAATATTTCATAACCAAATACAAAATAAAGCATGGAGTAACGACATGGATAACACTTTACTGATAAATTTTGATTTTACTCATATTATTTACAGCCACGTACTTTTATTCGTAATTTAAAGGCAAGACGTAGATTTTCTTAGGATTTATTTGCAAAACATAAATAAAATAAATGTATAATAAACAGAAAGTGTCTGTCGTTCCATGAGTCGGTGCTTTATCGGGTTTAAATGTAGAGAGTAGAAAGATGATTTAGTCTGAGTATCGCATATTTAAAGTTGTTAGACAAATTTTAATTGCCCGTCCTTATTAATCATTATAACCTTTTAAAACTCCACTTCTGTGAAGTTTAAATACAACTTTTCCGGGTTTATAAACTCGGCTCATCGTTTTGAAAATATATACATTAAATAAAGTACAGAACTAGTTGAATTTTAAAATTTTGAAACGTTTCGCTGTATAATGAATATTAGATAAAATAAGGAAAAAATATAATACATGATAACTGTGCAGTAAAAATAGATTTGTAACAGTGTGATTTCTATGCAAAACTTATTCGAGTAACATCTCTTATTTATTTATATTTTATTCAGGTTTTAACTAACTTTTGTTATTCCTCTTTGTTAGATGAATCAGTTAACTCCTAGTTCACCACAGTCTTATCTGCAGCATACGATCTCCTATGGCCTCGGACTTATGGAAAACTTGCACACAGCTACAATTTTAAGAATGCCTGTACAGGAGTGTTCTTTATACGAGGCGCGTCCTCAAAGTAAGTTTCCCTGGGGCCGTTTACAGAAACAGAACACAATTTCATGGAAATATTTATTGCAACAGATACAGCAAGTGTCCAGCTATTTTTCAACATATTCGCCACCGGAATTGAGACATCGGTCATACCGTGGGACCAACTTTTGAATACCTGTGTCGTAGAAGTCTGCCGCCTGGGATTGGAACCACTGTGTGACAACCATCTCCGCCTCTCTGTCATTCTCAAAACGCTGACACTGACCGGACAGGAATTTCTTGAGGTGTAGGAAAAGATGGAAATCACTGGGAGCGAGATCCGGGCTGTAGGGTGAATGATTAAACACCTCCCAGCTGAACTCCTGCAGGAGACTTGCTGTCCGTCGAGCCGGGTGCGGCCTAGCGTTATCACTGACCGCACTTCACAGGCGGCGGGAGCTGTGGTAAAACAGGGCCATATTGACTGACGTACCTCAACATTACTCCGTTTAGGGTGCATAATTTCCATACATTCTTAACAATGACTTATTTTGGAGGATAAACGTATTTTTAAAAACTGTTAGAATTCTTTCAGTGGTTGTGGACTTAATACGCAAGAGACAGGCATGGCAAACCATTTCAGCAACGCTCATTTGCGAAAGAGTCAAAAATTAATCAGCACTATTGTAAATTAACTGTGTATAGTTTTATGCGATTTATATGATGCTTTTGTATTTATGGAAGGAGATAATTTAGGCTACGTCTTACCGTTCTGTTCTGGCTCAATGCAGAAAGAGCAGCCACAGGTAAGGATTTACGTGTGGAACTGCTGTATTCTGAACACGAGCTCACGTTCCCTTTTTATGTACTTTGTGGGTCGCACAAGGCTACTTGTCGCATCGTTGCGACTTCGCTCTTGCAGAATACGAAATCAAAACCAATAAGTTTACCAATATGTTTTACTCCTTCATATACCCAGAGTTCCATGGCTTCAAGTATAAAAAAATAACTTTCCAGTGGTATATATAAAGCATATTTTAAACCATTTAGCGATTCTGTATCAAACATAGAAATCAGAGTGTAAAGGTGTCGATCTCACACGTTTTGAAGGGAAAAATGAAGGTCAGATGTTCCCCTCTGCCTTAGCTTTACTCCAAAGACATATATGTATAGGGGACGTATTTTACATGTTTCGTTGGATATAATTTTTATTTACTTCACAGAAGCAAAACAACTTTTGCGAAAATAAACATACTACAGATATAAGACTTTATGCCCGTTTTCGGGGATGTTAAGAAATTTGTTTCCAATAGCCTACAGGTTACAGATCAGTATTTATGTTGGGTGACAATTTAGTTTTGTGTACTTAGCCCGCTTTTGAATGCATGAAGTACAATTACGGTTTCTTTTAGTGTCAGGTTTACACATGGTCGTTACGCTAAGCACCAAACTTAAATTAACTCGTCTGGAAAGGAAATCCAACTAAAGGGAAATAAATATTATACATGTCAGTGCTAGCACTCTCATAGGCCTAAAGGAAGACATAAAAATTAAGAACTGAGTTTCAACATAGTTTGCTTAAAGAGGTTGCCGTCGGTAAAGGCTTATCTAGTAATACAGAAATTAATAAATAAGAACGCCTGTCGGCTGTTAAAGTAAATTAATCTCACACACGTTCCTTACACGGTCTAGTATAGGCGTATAAATTAAAACGTGTGAAAGACTTACAAGATATGAGAGAAGTTTAAGTTAGGTACTTACGTAAAGTTTTCCTTTAATTAAACAAATTAAACCCAAGTAGGATGTGAGTTCGAAGATGGATTTATCCTGGGTTGTATCACCGTGTAGTCTGGTGGAAGTTTACTAACGTTTCAGAGGTCCCTGCTGCCTCCATCTTTAAGACAATGTTCTCCCTGATCATGGAGGAGCCTAGAAGACGGCCATCTTAAATTGAATCTAAATAAAATGGCTGAACAGAGTCTTCTAATTTGATCTCTTAGCTAATGACGGACGGACGGACGGAGAGACATTAATCCATGTGAAGATGTTTGGATTTCCATTCGAAACACGCCAGCACAATTTATAGGTCTTTCCGATGACGATATATTGACCACTTGTTTCTAAACGCCCTGTTGGTATCGGTACTTAATGAAACGCGGTACTTATGTTAGCGGCGGTTGAAAGAAAGCTTGTAATAAAACTTGGGCTGTCCTTCAAACAATTTGGTCATCGCAGTAGTACGAGGCGCGTCCACAAAGTAAGTTTCCCACTCGTCCCACAGCTAGCAAACCTTATATTGCGCGAAGCGACTGTGCGTACGTGATAGAGCAATGACGTAGCATGGCACATGCACTAACGGCACTTCCCGCGTTCTCACAGTAGCATCGTTGCAGCTGTTGAAGATGGAGATTCTTATTCCAGCTCCCGCCGACTGTGAAGTGCGGTCAGTGATAACGCTAGGCCGCACACGGCTCAACGGACAGCGAGTCTCCTGCAGGAGTTCAGCTGGGAGGTGTTTAATCATTCACCCTACAGCCCGGACCTCGCTCCCAGTGATTTCCATCTTTTCCTACACCTCAAGAAATTCCTGTCCGGTCAGCGTCAGCGTCAGCGTTTTGAGAATGAAAGAGAGGCGGAGATGGTTGTCACACAGTGGTTCCAATCCCAGGCGGCAGACTTCTACGACACAGGTATTCAAAAGTTGGTCCCACGGTATGACAAATGTCTCAATTCCGGTGGCGAATATGTTGAAAAATAGCTGGACACTTGCTGTATCTGTCGCAATAAATATTTCCATGAAATTGTGTTTTGTTTCGGTAAACGGCCCCAGGGAAACTTACTTGGGGGACGAGCCTCGTATGTTGTGTGGTTCAGTCAGGTTCACAACTCGCTTATCTGAAATATCATCATCCCATCTCAGTCCTTCAGGTGGTATCTTCCCCATGAGAGTTCCAACGTGTGTACTCGCTGTGTGGGATCTCCCAGTCAAGCACCAACGCCACCGAAAGGTGGATTTAAAATCGATACAATGACAACAAAGTATAAATTACACTGCAAACTTTTACGTAGTATTTCTTGAGCTAAATAACATCGTTCATTTTGTTTTATAAATCAGTAAATCGAAGGACTCACACTGCTCTAATTCTTCAAGAACGACTCATTACTACGATTTAGTATAGGACGTGTAGCGCGCATGGAAAAAATGATAAATAATTGGAATATATTTTATTATTCTTTCTCACCCTTTACATGCAGAATTAACTTGTGTTATCCTAATTATATAAATTTCCTGATTTAGTATCTAGCTTGTTTGTATTATTTGCTTGTTTTATTCTTTTTTTACCCTAATTAATTTAATCTAACTGAATTACTTTTACAAAGATATTAATATATTTAGCAGCAAGTTACCTTTTTGTATTAACATTGTCTACTGTCATGTTATTTCTTGTTAATCTGATTGTTTTATTTTGTTACATTTACTGTGTTCTTCTCTTGTTCTGTATCTGCCTTCTGGCTGTTGGTGCAGCACGCTCATAATAAGTAATTGAATGGAATTATCGTACCTGTAGACTAATGCAACATGCTTTGTACACCTTCATTAAATCATATCGCCTCCTACTGTAAGAGAATAAAATCAAAACAAAGCAAAGTGCTGAAGTTGCACACAACCTGCAGCAGTGACAACCTACCTCCCTGAGACCCTTCTTAAGGTTGTTCTTTCCTTAAATTTCTCATTATGTAATACCCAAAACTGCTTGTTATTTTGTTGTTGTTCTTATAGCCAAGTAAGTTCACGAACATTTATTTTACATACTCTTCAATATGAGAGTTAATATGCCAGTATGAGATAAATTTGTTCCAAAATATCTGGGGGATGAAGATGGCTATCTTCTGGGTTGTTGCGCCGTGTAGTCTGGTAGAAGGTTACCGACACTTCAGATCAAGGCCTTGATGGAGGTAGCAAGGACCTCTGAAACTTCTCCCAGGCTACATGACGCAACAACTCAGAAGACAACCATATTCAGACACACCGCCGTGGAAACCTCAAATTCCTGCAATCCGATTGATATTTATAGGCAGATTATTAGCAGTTTTGTACAACTCATTATACTTGAAGATAATTTATTGCAAACCCGTCTGTCACTGTAGATGAAAAGCATGTGATATTCCCTATACGTACGTAAAAAATCGTCATATTAATCATATTCAGTTAAATATGCATCATATAGAATTATACCGTAATAAAAGTTATAAATTTTAACGAGGTGTGTTTTGCGTTATGCATCAGTTAATTAATTTATTTTAAATTATGAAATTCAGTTTTGCTTCATGAAAAGTATGGATTGTATTTGGAAATTTTTGGCGCAGAGCATAAATACAAAGCCTTTCAGAATACTTAAGGCGAGGAGCAAACAACTATATGGCCGCAATCTCTTCTTTATGCCTTTACTCCACTTTGTGCCAAGAACTCATAAGCCCATATGGTATGTGGAACAGCATTATAAAGGGACAAATAGTCTGTACAGTCCACGACTGTAATCTTGAAACTTGCCTTCAACGCTACGGTCTTACTGCATTCCTTGTAAGTCTTAAGATTACAGTCGTGGACTATACCTCTAATTGAATTTGTTTTAACGATAATGTTGGTGTTGTGGGTTTCGACTCCCTCTTAAGTCCACACGACGTTACAAACTGTCGACATCTTCACTGCTGCAAAAGCCTCATCTCTGCCTGATCTTAAATATAACTGCTTTTCCTTCAGTCAGAGCGTACGCGAGTGATGAGCACAAGGTCATGACCTCCACTAGCACCACGTAGATTACCCTTCTTGGTCCATGACAACTGAGTCAATCACTTGGAAAACTATATGACCTTATTTCTCGAGAGAAATTCAATAAGCAGGGATAAATGCAAAGTTTCCAACAAGAATCTCATCGGTCCGACCATTTACTTCGCATGGGCAACATTATCTGTTGGGTTTCCAAGCAAAACGTCATGAATCCGGGACTAATGCTACTCTGATGCAATAACATTCACACCAAGTTCCATGAACATCAACCATTTGGTTCAGAATTGTCCAGTGCATCGATGAACATCCAATTATAAGAAGTCTATTTATGCTTCTAAGACACAAGAAAATTGGGTTAAGAATTAAAATTGCTTTGTTTATTTTATAAAATTTATACGTTACATGACTTATAATTGGAATAATTTTGAGCTCCAAATTGTTAAGAATATCAATCTTCCTGAGAAGTTCATAATCTATTATGATACATAGTTAGGGCGTTATCCACTGGGGGTCCATCAGATAAAGTTAGTTAGTCTTCATCACAGCTTATAGCAACTCAGCCAGTCTTTTATGGAACATGAAGATTTATATTCGTGTTCCAAAATCCCACCGCTGGGTCGCATTTTATGCCAATGTACAGTTGACATATTTTCGCCCCAATTTTTTGAGACATATGCAATCCATTATCATCCTACTTTTCATATAAATGTCTCCTATTAAGTTTTATTACTTCAGGTTTTCCGGCTAAAATTAAATATGCATTTCTCAGCCCCCATGCATACTAAATGTTTAACCCATTTCATCTTCCTTGATTTGATCTTCCTATAATACTTGATAATAAATGCTAGATTGAATATTCATTGAAATATCACACGAACTAAGATTATACACGTGCACAACTTACGTCGGGATATTTGTACAAATTAAGGGTAAGCTGGGGTGATCTGAGCAATAAAGACTCGGGTTATTATTGAGACGTATAAGACTGATTGGGCCTGATCGTGGTAGCTGATGATGATGGCGTGTTATAGAGCGGAGCATTAATTAAATGCCACTTTATGGTTAATATTCACAGAATTAGTGCAATTTGCGTCATAATAGCCCTCATTGCAATGGATTTTCAATATTTCAACGTGCAATTTGCGCCATAATAGCCGTCATTGCAATGGATTTTCAATATTTCAAAAAAGTACGAGTATTTTACGACCAACTACAGAGTGTTTCATAATTTATTTTCTTCCGAGTCGCTGTGCTTTTAAATCCTGCCACTCACTCACATTTCCTGAGCCGAGACTCTATATTACTATAGTGAATAAACGTTGTCGAAAGGTATTTACAATTTGTTTATAGAAATTTTATCTTTTGACTCTTAGGCTTTATGCAATTCAATAGAACAAAATATTTCGGACAACCAGTCCCCCTGGTGATTGGGGCAGATATAATCTCTGGAATGTCGAAGAGTGTTAACCATTTGACACAGATCACAACATGAGAGGAGTTTATTAAAAGATTACTGCCTTATGGGTTGTTGCGCCGTGTAGAAGTTACTTACTAATCGTCGTGATGATGGAGGCAGTAAGGACTTCTGAAACATTGGTAAACCTCTACCACACAGCCCAGAAGACAGCCATTTTTAGACTCATCACTGTGATTACCTCAAATCCTACATAGGATGTTATTAATATGGTTTCCTGTTGAAGGTTTAGTTTCTGTAAGTCGTACAGATCTAAATTATTCATCCATATTTGCCTTATCAGTAAAACTGACATTCAATTAAATTCTTTAGTTTATAGTTGTTAGCTTGCTTTTTATGTGAATTGATAGACTTTTGAAAACATTAAAATAAAGATGTGGTCCTGGTACAGTTTTATCTCAAATTTCCTCAAGTTTTCCTTGCTAATTATCAATCCATAATTTCTCCGTACTCATCCATAACCGCCCCCTGACCACGAAAACCATTATTGCACCCTCGGTGCTAAGTTGAGAGATTTATCTCTGACTCGGGACTTGTCTAGTCTCAAAGTAATGGTAATTTAGTTTTTATTCAGTGACAAATGAAAAAGCCAAAACCTTTTAATTTTCTTATTCCATCTCGCGTTTAATATTTTATATGTATCTGTATTTTCATTAATATAATTTTTATAGTTATACTGTACTATACTTTTCTTTTGACCTGTGTGAACAATCTTTATCTAACTGAAAAGATGAAAAAGAATATAATTTAATTGTTTTGAGAAACCTTACGAATGGAATTGGATTGTTGATAAAAATAGCATGAAATAAAAAAAAGATTAAGATTTAAAACGACAATCTTTCCAGTTCTGTATATCTGTGAAATCCGACCTCTTACTTTAAAGAATTAGTGTCTGAAGTACCAGGAAAATATACGTAGGTAAGAAGGATTAAATACTAGGATGTTTCAGGGTTTGTATATAAGGATTCAAGTATTCCGTTGAGTGCAGTTACGCTTAAAACAAATTCTAGATTAATTGAAATTAGATGTGCAAATAGATCACATAAATTCTCTTCCACATATTTCCAAAATTCATTTTACATTACTTATCTTTTATCATTTATTTAACAAAGTTATCGGTAGCATGTGGCGTCGAATGATGCGTTGAGTAGTGAATTGTAAATGACGTGGGATGACTTTATCGTGGCATAATTTAAGGTACAATACCAGCATTAGCCTAAAGAGACTGGAATATTTTTTACAAACAACGTTAATAGGTGTATGCAGTCTCTGCTTCGAGATTTGAATCCCAGACTTCCTGAATACGAAGCGGGAGTGATAACCATTTTATCTCGAAATTCGTATACATTCATAATAATTTTTCATAAACAATTATTAAATCATTCTTAAATAAACTATAAAAATTATATTTTTTGTTATGAAAAATCGTTTCGAGCTCGTATGTTTTGTTTTTGTCAATGTTAGGGAGAAGAATGGCAGATGAATCGATCATATGCCGTGTGGTTCCTCATTGGCCCACAGGTGACGACAAGGTCGAACGAAACACAAGTCTTGCCGTTGCTTTCACGAACGCACTCTGCGATGCTTTTCGATTCGCTTCTGTTCTCCGGTTAAATACACGTACTTCCGTCTTCTTAGTTTCCTTTCACAAGAGTGAGCGTGTGGTATAGTTCTGCACTAAAATGTGTCAAATTGTATTAAACGTGAAGTCTGATGCTTCATAAATATATAATAATTTCCTTTGTTTTACGTTCTTAAATGTACAAGTAGCTTATGTTCTGCTTTTATAAACACTGTATAGGAAAAGTAACTACGGTATTTGAGTACAAGTAGATGAGGAGGTTTACAAGAAGTAGGCCTTTTAAGAATTTGCTGTGTTTCTTGTGTTAAAGGTAACGAGATATTTTTGTTATACTAGTGTCAAGGAAGAGTGATGTTACATGTAACACAATTGACATTTAGGACAAAACATTAAGTTCCATTTTATTCTCGCCATATCTCAACCTTCAGGTTATGATTCGAATGTAAATGGCTATTCAGAAGCGTGTGAGTGCAAGGTTTCATCAATTCAGTCGTATGAAGTTAACATCACGGGTATGTATAGAGTGTTTCACTAAGAATATGGTTTAGTAAATTAAATTTTATTGGTTTAAAATAATTTACTCATTGTACACAAAACAAGTTACACGCCACAAACCATAAGAGTCAATATCCGAAGCTTTCAATAACGTCTCTTGAGTTGAAAGTGCATCGTTAAATGACCTAAGAATGAGTCAGTACTTATTAGTTATGTATAATTTATTTAGGCCGACGTATTTTTCTATTGATATTTGTGTGCTTATCGTTTGTATCTTTTTATTACAAAATTTGTTATTAATTGGAATGGGAAGTCTATAATATAAACCCTTTTATTATGATTAGATAAAATAGTATTGTTGTTAATGTTGTTGTTGTCTTGTTTCTAAATTTGGACCCCCACGTAATCTATTATCCCACGGGAACAAAGCGGCCGGAGCGTGGGGATATTCGTACATTGCCCAATTTGTCTCGATGGTATATGGTGCTGAATTTAGTACAGAGAAAGTTTATTTTATAATTTCTTTATTGTATGATATATTTTTGTTTATTAATTTTATGTTTATATTTACGCGTTAGATTGCAAAATTCCAGTGTACAGATTTTGGAGGCAAGCATGATTTTAATACACCATTGTGGAAAGCTTATTATTTTGAAAATTATTTTTCAGTGTAAACAAGCAAACTAGTAATTACAGTAGATTCCGGTTAATTGGGCCACCGGTTAATCGAGGCAGCCGTTTACTTGGGATAAATCTTAAAGAACAAACCGTTTTAACTCTTTACGTGGAACTTAGCATAATTGAGGCAGCGGCTTAATTGGGCCAAAGTGTTCTAGTCCCGATGTGTCCCAGTTAACCGGAATCCACTGTAATATTAATTTATATCGTTTTAATTACGCCACAGCTGTATCGAGAATTACCCCAGTACACAAGATGAAGAGAGACGCCACCTTTTACGAAGTAAGGGCTCCATATCTCTGAGGAGTCAGTAGATTAATGAACAAAAGTTGTGAGCGAGGGATCCATTCTTCTGATTCGGTTATGTTTAATTGCTTTTTTCCTTCGCAATCCCCCAGGACATTGGCTCAATACTGGAGGTGATGGATCGTTCAGAAAACAACTTCTAGTCAGCGGATCTCAAAAAAATGTAACATGTTTTCTTCTTTTCAATGGTGTATTTTATTGTTATTATTCTTTATTCTTGAGTCCCTTCCTCTGCTGTACGGTCGAAATGTTTGTTAAATGATCATGTTTGGGAGTTGGGTTTATTTGTTGCGTTCATACTCTGTTTACTGCTGAAGTAGTAACGCTAGTTACTAGCGTATACTTTTATTACTTGTGATAAGTAACGCACGTTTTTTCACGGAACAACTACATTAGACTGTCTTTACTACTTAATTTCGTCTGTAGCAGCAAGTCTAAATTTGGCCGAATTGCATTTCACATTGTTTTGTGATGGATCTGTGGTTATGGAATATTACCCTACATAAATCTACCCACAGCATCTGCATTAGGACCGTTATTTGTTATACTATTATTATTGTTATTATTATTATTGTAAAATGCAAGACAAGTTATGTTGCATTATACAACTGAGTGTCATATAGTAAAATCTCAGTCAGACAGTTCGATGTTTTCCGCCTAGTCTCGCGAATTCATAACATTGTGAAGTTATAATGTTAAGAAATGTGATGTTGCACCTACCAGTGATGAATGCTCTGTCTGGTAGAAAGCAGGCCACCAGGCTTCTAAATCTGGAGGAATTTTCTGTTCTCAATTTGAACAAATCTTTAATCTACAAATGTTTACTGCGTGCATGAATCTCAAATGACATAGAAATTATATCAGATTTGTTTTGTTAGACATAAATCAAATCTACTAAGATCTAATTTCATTTTACCATTCGTTTAGTTTCATTCCATCGTCCTGTTCTTTCTAGGGCAACTTCAAAATACCTAATTTCTGTTTATTATTAATATGAGTTTATCTAAATAAACCACCTCATTCTTCCACCCTTTTGCTCATTTCTTAAAAGTTAATGTATGTATCTTTTCAAATTAAATTTTAAATTACAGTCTTTATAATACTTTACGACTTAGTTCCTTTCTGTGAACCATTAACTGTGAATGATTCAACATCTGGATAGTCTATAAACGACAATCGTGAAATTGATATTTTCCTGTTATTTTTAAATGTGCATTAAACCTAAAACACCTGGGGGGGGGGTTTCAAAATATTTCATTTTCGTTTGATTTGACTTCTAAACCAATCTTATTTGACTCCGACTTTAGATTTACTTTATTTTCATTTCAGTGTCTAAGGGTGAACGTTTGTGAATATGGTGATAAAATATTTTTGCTTGCAGTAGACATGAATGCTATGTAACTGCGAGAGAAATCAGGTTAAAGATAATGTTTCAGGATGCTTGGGTGTTCTTGTAGAACCAACAACAAATAAATAAACTAAATAGAGTCTTACAAAGTGGCTAAAAATAGATGTAAATCCAAGTTCTAAAATACAATGAATATCAGTATACCTCATTACAGTAATAGGATGAATGTTATGTTTAAATAATTATTATTTTCTTCTTGAGATTTTACAGGTCAAACTTAATTATTTTCAAAAGTGAATGTTGTATGCATTTGACGAGTTCCTTTGGACGGCAACACAATAAGGAACACACGGACATAATTACATGCCCCGAGCTAGACTGAATAATTCTCTAAGAATGTAATTCTGTTATAACTTTAGTTGTTTCCCTTTGTACTAGCAAGTAGATTCTTCACCAAGTTAATTAACTGTCATTTAAAACTGTGCTGTGTAGCCTGGAGAAACTCGTACATGTCTGGATTATAGCTGTTAAAATGTGGTTTGAAGGCAGCAAACATTATTGACTGACACAGCTGAAAAGGAACTTATAATTGTTTGTTAATTTTAACATGAAAATTTCCCTACTGATGTAGGATCTTGAAATGCTGTGTTCCAAAAACATGCCTCTTTAATTAAAACACAATTATTCTTAAAATTTAAAACAATTAGAATGATTGACTCCTGAAACGTTTGGGTGTTTATTTGGTAGACGTAACTAATAAAAAAATTGCAGATAAACATAAATCTTGTATGGAGATTGACCATAAACATACACGTGTCTATAAATTCTGTACGAACGCCTTGAAAAGCTAAAAACTACCTACAGCAAAGAAGCTTACAATTAAGATGTGAAACTTTTAGATTATACTGGGAAAATATGAGGCAGTCTCACTTAATCCTTTGAATTATAACTATATATATACCTCTCGCTATAACATTAAGTAACTTCGCATTTTGTTCACAGAGTGTATATAATGTGTGCTGTATGGTTATGAGCAAAAACAGGGGTTGTTTTTCTACGTAACATTAATCACTTGATCTTTGTAGGTTAACCCTTTAAAACTGAAGTTCGGTCTAATTAATATGTAACAATTTTGTCCGTACCGCAAATAAACTTTACCGTTACAAGGATCAATTTGTTAACGCTGTTTAAGGAAATAATTCCTGTGTACGCCGGGAATTATACGAGGCACATAAACATGCAGGCTTATTGGTTCTTAAAGTAGGCGGGACATTTATTTAATACTACACTTTAAACAGTTGAAGGGGCCGCGAGAAGTTCTTTGCTGTCGGAACTTAATTCTTAAATATCTTTGAATGAGCTTCGGCTCCAAAGACTCAGTAGTCGAAAAGATACACTGAAGTGAATCAGTGAATTTTTCATTATTAATCTATAGTTATTAATACCTCCATCGTGTGGATTTTTAAGAATGTCATATTTATCGTTCCTGCCATTCTTACTGTGATGTGCAGTCAGTTATCGGACCATCTAAAATTTCGTATTGTGAGTATCCAAAGAAAAAACTTTGTCCGATATTGTCTTAAAATTTCTTTAGAAAAGGTGAATTTTTAGTGTACTTTTTTTTTTATTAACGTTCCGTCGTATGACTACGACTCGAGTGTGTGCTTTCAGTGTGTTCCTACTTTTAATATCAAGCGACGATTCTTCTTTATCTGTGAACTATCATTCTGTTTCTCCTAATTCTATTATCAGCAGGCATCAGTTATGTTCTTGTGTGTTAATCTTGCACGCTATGTATAAGCCCATAACGTAGGTTAAGAGTCTCGTCTCTCATCACATGCCATAGCTGACTGCTTTTTGTAGCCTATATTTCTTTTAGCTTTTATGGATTACGCCGTCAGGCCTACTCATATTCATAATTAACTCTTAAATTGTGAATATTTAGGCATGTGGTAGGATATGTTTGTTGAGAAATCGATTCTTCGCGGTATCTTTACGTGAACAGTGTAGGGGTACATAAAATCCCGGGATTCGAACAGCTTCAGAGTTAGATCGATCCATTGCTGATCACCGTTGACCGTGTAATTACTGCGGTCGGCTACTACGTGCAATTGTTTATATCTGTCCATCCGTCAAAATGCAAACGCATAATATAAATAGGCTTATTCTGCCATACTGACATTCGCATTTCACTAGGTCTAGACTTCAATTTGTTATTAACAATAAACAAATTAATTTTCGACTTCCATAAATAACTTCAAAAATACTGAATAGCTGTTAATAAAATTACTTGCTGTTACGTCTGTAATAACTTCAGCCTGTATTTTTATGAATGTTTTAAGAATACTTAATTATCCCTTGTAGACTTACATGCCACTTGACTGTACGAGGTGCGATCGGAAAGTTTCTAGACTGCGCATATAAAAACCCGTACACTTATCTCAGGTATTAAATTCATCCATCACCCTCGAAGTAGTTCCCCTGGGAGTGAACACAACGATCCCAGCGCCGCTGCCAAGCCTGGAAGCATC
>NW_019059606.1:1624280-1677027 GCF_000696155.1 Zootermopsis nevadensis
GGGTTTTTATACGCGCAGTCTGGAAACCTTCCGATCGCACCTCGTACTTTTATCTTGTAATAAAATTCTCGGTAAACGTTACACTAGAGCATGTATCAGCCCTTATGGTGTAGAACGATGATCTTACAGGTCGTGTGACTTCACCCCTTGGACTTCTCATTATGAAGCTTCGTAAAGGATGATACGTGACTCCTATCCCATCGAGTGTCTGTAATTTTGGATTACAAGAGTCATACAGCGACTGGACGAAGCCGTGGTTACAAGGATTTTGACGCAAGTGGAATACACTTGGGATATCCTCCGTGTTACGAAATAACACAAACTACACTCAAGAAGCAATTTCATTTAAGGTGTCATGGTACACGTTTCATGTTTCTGCCTCATATAGAAGGAGGTGTAGTTTTTCGAGCTTTTAACCAACTTTATAATTACTAAGTTGAAATGTTATCTTTCTTGAGGATGAAAACATCGATTGAAAACTTCGACGTAGACATCCGGATAAATTAATTATTAACCATTAATCGGAAATGTATCAGAAAAGAACTGAAAAATAAAATAAACCTTTCTGAAAACATGTCATCATTGGCCTTCGTATATCTAACCATTATTTTCTTTTACGAGAGGATGTAGAAAATTCCATATTGGCGAAGTCGCAGTATATCATATTGTCTCTCATATTACTTACAATAATTTACAAGTGGCATTAATGCTATAAACACCTCTACTAATTCTGTTTCATCAGTAATAGAGGATAAACAATTAAATACTAAATTATCCCTCCCTGTTCCAAATCTGGCCGCGAAGTTAATCCAGCTCACCAAAGATTCATATTATTACAGACGCAGCTCGGTGTTTGTTTCAATTGTAAATTCAAACTAACCTTCCCAATTTTCTCTTCGTAGATCACTCTGACCAATGGGATAAATTCGTTTTAATTCCGTTAGTTCTGACGTTACCGTCTCAGATTTATGTAACCGAATTTTGCACGTGGTCACCTCAAATTTTATTCAGCAAACAAATCACACTAGTTGTTCCATATCCCTGTTTAAGGGTTCTCTTTGTTAGATGTTAGGGTGGCCATACTTATTACGAGATATTAGAAGGCTAACGTCTGGGAAGGTAAACCCCTCCGATAAACTGGGGTGTGTGTGACGGATGCGACCGGAAGTTCTGACCGGAAGTCGACCCTCTGCAGTCTATTGATTTTTTTCGGAAAGTTTGCAAGACGCAAAATGTGGGTGTAAAAATAGGTACACGTGAGAGTTGTGGCATTTAGTTATTACAATCAGCGGAAACAGCTTTTTACATCTGTTTCCGTCCCTTCGTTAGAATATCATTATTTTCGATGGTTGGCATGAGATCATGGCCCCATAAATTCATCTCTGATTTTCTCCATATTGCACGGGCCTTATTTGTACGACGTAAATAACAAGTAATATTTTAACAGACGATTAAAAATATCTGCGTGTTTGAAGCCAGTTCAAAGCAAATTCTCAGATGGTTGGGCCAGTCTATCGACTGTAACCGCATTTCATTCAGCAGATTCTGACTCACTGAGAACGTTTTATCTCTTTCTCAGCATAAAGACCGATTAAAATTGCATACTTTCCACGAAAAATTTATCATCAACTGAAGGCTGGAAGACATAAAACTGCTAAAAAGTGTACGCCTAAAGACTCTGAGTGATTTGGGGCTCATTCTCCAATTAATCTCGGAAGGCATGCTTTTTGGTGAGGCATAGCGTCTGTGGCCACCTTTTGGAGCGTCTGAGGTTGAAACACTTCTCCATAAGAAATGTAAACCTGCTTTCCCGAAACAGATAAATTCATTTCACATTTCCCAAAATCTGTAACGCTGAAATTCGAGAATGGAAGGCGAATAAAATCTATTATCCCTAATTACACATTCTTGATATGAAAAACCGGGAAGAGGAATAAAATATATTATCCATAATTACACATTCTTGATATGAAAAACCAGAATGGTATATAAAGTACTCCGTTTGATATCACGTCTTGTACAAGATAATCCAAGAATAGTAAATATTATATTGTAAGGCCCGAAATTACTTAATAAAAAGTGATCACTAACCGACCAACACTCGCTTATTAAATACGTGTATTGGTTGCTTACCCGTCGATAAGGTAGAATGGAGTAGAAGGATGAATGTGGATGATACATTTGGATGGATTTGGACGGAAGCAATCTGTTCTGTTTAAAAGCATTTTACCGCCAGTAAAACAACAGAAGTTCCGAACCCGTTAAAGCAATAGTACTGCATAGTGCAGTTCCCTCTCGTTGGCTATTTCTTTTGTCCCATTCTTATTTTCTCTTCCATCCATTACTTTTCTGTTTTCTTGATCTTTTTAGTGCATTTCTTCTTTTATTCTTTATCCTTACCATATTTTACCCTTTCTAATCCATCAGTCTCTCTTTCATACTCTTTATTTTCCCTCTCTTACTTCATTTTTCTAACTATCAGACACCATCTAAAGTAGAAACATTTACCTCCAGACCAGAAGTGATCAATCACTGATATAAAAGCGCAGTTATTTGCTAGCCAGTTACTCGTATGTTATATAAAGAGAGGGAAAGTGCGCAGACAGTTTTTTTAAATTTATTTTCCGAAATAACTAAAAATTAGTAATTTAGCTTTGTGAAGGACCATATGCACGTTCCTGACATGATCAGCCGTCCTATCTTCTGAGAGGAAACGCGATCTAATAAGATGGCAGAATGCATTTTTCTAACCTCATAGAATAAAGTTCATCTCGAAGATTTATCAGCGTGTTCTAAAGAAAACGCCATTAGTCCCATTCCTGAGCCAAATAAATCGAGTCCACGTTTACGAACCATTTTAAGATTATCTTTCCATCTACACCTGACTCTTAAAAAGGGCTTTTCCGCCCTCATGATTTCCGATAAAATGTGTGTATTCGTTTCTCATCTCCGCCTACGTCACACTTCACATTTCGATCACTCCAATAATATTTTAAAAAACTACAAGTTCTGAAGCTCCTCATTATACAATTTTCTCCTGCCTCCATTTGCTTCGTCCCTCCTGAGACTAAATGTTCCCAGTAGCCTGTCGCTCATTCCAGTACCATGGACGGCCATGTTGGCAAAAGTTTATCTGTTCCAACTCTACAGACATAATTTCCAGCTTATAAGTCGTGACGTCATTAAACCGGTATGTAGTAAGTATCTGGAGATATTTACGTCTGTTGATAAATAATATAAAGGTAGCGCTATATTCAGAAATTTGTGGTTAACTATGCCATAAAATTGTCAGAAGCAATTCTGATGTATTACAAAGCGCGTGACTAATTAGTGAAACAACATTAATGCCCATGTTTTTATATCATATAAACCGTTATCGCCCACGTAATGGAATAAATGTGAAAGTGTTAGCATTTTGATTGAATATCAGATGTTACAATATGAAAAATGAAAATTGCTGGTTTGTGTAAATTAATATAACCAAACAATTTTAAATACTAATGTCAAACATTAGGTCCAGACAGGTATTCAGGGGTTAGAATTTCAGATCTCGTATAAAACACTGACTGTCCTTTATGTGTGTTATTATGGCTTCCATCAGACGAAGGCTGAAATAGCAGATACAAACAGAACACGGCGGACTAATTCAAAACGTTATTCACTTAGAATTAAAGATAATCGGATCCAAATAATATGTCCAGTTAAAATGCCGTCGTTAAATAGCCTAAAAATAAATTAGTCACAAGAGTTTTCGTCACGATATGCACTATGATATTCACCAAATATCCACGTACGTAAATATTCCTATTAAATTTATAAGTCTGCTTTATACTAAATATCTTGATTTTTAACGAAGAAAATTTACTCCCGGACACTTTTTCCCGACATCACTTGCAAGGGTCTGGTTGGGCACATCTATAAAACTAATCGTGATACTTACCGACCATATAATCTATCTTATTATAATGGTTAATCGTTCTTCGGAACATCTCTTATATAGTGGCAACTTCCATCGCTCGTCATTTCTTCTATCTTCTATACCAGTGGTATTCAACCTTTCTTGTTCGCGTACCCCCAGATATAATTTCTCTTCAACTTTGTACCCCCAAAGTTGTTGGTGTATAATTTAAGTTATACATATTATATAATCTACATCTAAAATAAATTAAATAAATTACATTACTGATTATTCAGTGTTTATCATAAAATAATATTTTTCTTTTAAATTTCACGTACCCCCTAAGATGTCTTCGCGTACCCCAGGTTGAATACCACTATTCTATACAATTCAGACTATAATTTTGTTAATTATGTTGTGAAGTTAAAGCATTTAAGGTCTATTTTTATGTGTAATCTCACCAAGTCCAATTTAGAGCATTGTCATATATAAAGCAGTCTAAAAAAATGACCTCCATAAGTACATTTGCATAGTGTATGAATTTTTCTACGTGTCGGAGGGAGTTATGTTTATTAGTTTAATTATAGGTACCCGTTGCTGGGCAAAATGGCCATTAAATGCAATGAATGCGTCTGGGAAGGTTTTGTCGTATCACATAGCTTCCATTCTTGTGCAAAATGTCCGCAAAGGGTGGCCGTGCAGCGAGGTCAAATCTGAATATGATTCAGCTCATTTCCATAGTAACCGAATCCTTCTATCTTTCGAACCCTCGAGATCCCTCACCGCTAGATCCCAGCTCGTGGAGACTTTTAAGAGAGAGAATTTTCATCATTCCATGCTGACAATATATAGCCTAGTGAACCTATGACAGAACGTCACGCGTATGGCTTTGCTGGATGTATGTTTAAAAATTTTAGCCAGCGACTTAGTTTGTCTACAGCGATGAATAATAGCTCTCATCTTGAGCTTGCCTTGTGAAGTAATTCTAAATTTTAAAAAGATAAATTGAAGTAACATATTATTTAAAACTTATTAATATTTTGTCCTAACTTTGAGCAGGGAGATACCTTAGGCCTGATAAATTTTAATTTTATGTCTGGTACGTAATTATCAGAATGACACCATAGTATTTCTGAATTTAATTTATTTAAACACTTGATAAACAACTGCCAAGTTAATTTGTGAGTCTGTCTGAGTGTGTGTATAGGATGTTCCACGAAATGTTTGAAAACTTTAGGATTTATTAATTAGGTTATTTTGAATGAATTTTTTTTATCAATATGCATGCATTTCCAACTTGTTAAAAATGTATATTAGGTCCGAATTCCCTATAACCGGAAATGTGACCTGTCTTTTCTGAACGTGTCTAAGGCTGGAATAACCGGTGTGCTCCAGTGTCAACCTCCGACATCCTATCCACAACTAATTACTATGCGTCAGCAACGATGTACAAAGTTTCTTGTCTGTGTTTTGTCTGATATTGACTAATCAGCTTCCGTCCATCCTTAATTTACATAAACTCAATATTTGAGTTCGATCGTATCATAGTATATTTTGTTTCCATTAATACTTTGGTAAATTACACGTGTAGGTCTTCTGAGTAATATTTTTAATTCACCCTAATCGTTTTAAACCGATTAAAGTATTTCATAAAACGTTGTATGAATTCCATTACACTGAAATTAATTTTAGTTTTGTGCTGTATTTCTGTCTTCAATAATACCAACATGACGAGCGTTCTAATATCTGGTATTAGCTCTACGCAAGGAAAACTACACATTTACACTAGTGCCATTTGCTATAGTGTTCTGTTTTTCATATCATAAAATGACTCTTTTGAAATTAATTTTTATGGAATGTATAAACATAAAATTACGGCTGGGCTAATTCTGTTGCAGATATGTGTGATTTCAAAACTATTTTACATCCTGTTTCCAGGAACGTGTGCGAATCTGTTAATTAAATCGTCATTAGTATACCGCATTTTATATTTCATGGTTTGATAGTTGGACATGTTCTGCATTGCAGATTATGCAGTGCCGATGGCAATCCATGATGACGGAGAACAGAATCAAGACATGTTGTCTTACTGTTTTCCCCATCATTTCCTTTGGATGTTGGGATACGCTCATTTACTATGTTCCAGTGGTCATACATCCCTTTTAGCTGTATACTCGTATATGTCTCACAATTTAACATAGGGCGACTGTGGACTTCAGTGATATACCTCGCCAGATCAATTTGTAGCAACTTCCTGAAAGGACACCGTTAATATGGTCACTCCCTCAACTCTGAGGTTTCGGTGTCTCGTGAATGTGATTCATGTCTTTGATAAGGAGAGGAATATGTGTGTATAATACCTGAACAAAAGTCCACTCGAATATTACAACATATAAGCGCTTAGTTTCATTCATGTAGTACCTACTAATACTGCTCTATGCTTTTGTGTCCATTACTTACAAAAAAATAATATGCCATAAATGAGGAATGTGTGCTGTTCCCTGAACAATATTAAGGTGATGAAACCAAGAAGGCTGAGATGACCGGGGTATGTAGCACTCATAGGTGTGGGGGGGCGAGATGAGAAGTTTATACATACGATTCTGGTCTGGAAACCTCAGGAGAATTCATAGGATAGACTTTCTGACCATATGACAAATTATAAACTTAAAAAGAACACGATCTACACCACGAAGTTTGATATTATAGCTACTGGGGGTTGTAATTTTAAGTGTCTTGTGCAGTAGAAATACACAGCATATACGAAATGTATACCATTTTATTGTAGCATTGCTCATGAACCGAAGGACAGTAGAAAGATAACTAAATGCATTTGAGTTGTATATTGTGTGCTTATTTCTATAGAGTAAAGGCTGTGCGTATATATTTTTTAGGATACATACTCAGCCTCTTGGTGAAGAAATAAATCTCACAGAAACATCTGTCGTAGTCTTATCATTTCTATGCTGCGTGTTCAGTAATTTTAACCATACATGGCTTCTTCTTATACAAGAGGTCCAAAGTTAGACTCTCGGCTGGTTACTTAATATTCTAAGTAAGACCTGTCATGCTTTTTCTCAGTTCATGGAGGTAACCGGCTGGATAGTGCCTTAAAATACGACGGCTTTACAATAATTGTGCGTTAGATTCTATAAAGCTACGCAGTTGACAACACGTCGTTAAATTGTGGAATAATCAATCTCTAAGTTACTCTTTTCTCTACTAATTTACAGTTTTCCGAACCTACGACAGTTCAACTATAATCGGTTTTTATTTCACATGTCACAGTCATTAACAGCTTCAGAAAATACTAGTCGGGCTTGAGAAAAACAAATATGTGTAATGGAATGGCTATCACAAACGCTCTGTATTCAAAATGTTTTGGGTTCTGTACTTAATAATATGGAAAGTAAATGAAACATGTGTCAGTATAATGTTTACCAAACATGTAAAAATGGGAATAGACGCTACTTCTAAATGTTCTTTGTATTAAATGTACCTTACATAATAAATTTTAGACATGCTGCTTGTATCGATCATTATCACACACATTTAATGAACTTAGGTGGTAGCGAACAAGTAGGATGCAATGAATCAGACTGTCAAATTACTACAAAGCACTCTGGTATATGTACCACTTGCGTTAATATTTGACTACTCTGTATTTTTCCTGCATAGTATAATTAGAGGCTCCATA
Source organism: Zootermopsis nevadensis (assembly GCF_000696155.1). The sequence goes on from NW_019059606.1 coordinate 1,631,876, forward strand.
TTATTCTCGTAATAGACAGCGATTACTTACTAAACAACATTAACTAATTTGTTTTTGTGAAGAAATATTATGTTTTCCTTAAGGTGGGATCTGTGTTTTTAAATACTGTTTTGGATAAGTTTTGTTATTCAATGTGTTAAGTGTGTAAGGTCATTTTCAGCTTGTTCTTTGTAATTTAATTCTAAAGGTTTTGACGACGGTAGTTTACACTTACAATTATTTGTTGTCAGGACATTTTCCATCGTCAGTTTTTTTTAAAATTCACGACGTTTCGGAGGCTGGTTCTGACTCCGTCTTCAGGTGAGAGGTATCTAATCTGTTGGGTCCCTTAGAAAGAGCTACCCCAGTGACACAGACCAGCTCTTTCTAAGGGACCCAACAGAGTAGGTACCTCTCACGTGAAGACATAGAGAGGGAACCAGCAGGAAGCAGGTTGGAAATGAAAATGGGGAAAATTCAGGAAAGACATATAGGTACGAAAGTTGATAAACGAAACTAAGGATTGGATGAAGATAATAAATCGCAAGTTGTTGAAACTCAACGCATCCTTTTTAATAATGGCTTACAAAAAATTGTGCAATAATTATTATTGACTGGGGTTTTGATTAAGTCTGTTACACATGAAATTCCCGAGCAGTAGGTTATTGGCAGTGGGAAGTGCAAACGCCCGAGCTTCCACGTAATCGATCTCGTCGGCAGAAATTCCTCTCGGTTCGCTTCTCTGGTTCCTAGGATCGGCCGTGACGGCGGCGATAAAGCCAGGATTTTAAGATTAAATCCACGGCCCATGTTTAAAAATTAAAAAATTAAATAAAACATCAACACGAGCTTCATGCAAAGTAAGGTTTATATTGAACCGTTATAAACCAGAATTTAATTCTCCCAACTTCTTGTATTATATAGACTTTCCGTCGGAATAAGTGTAATCTAAATCTGCCGAGTTTTAGTGGTGGAACACATGAACTGGAAGGCGTGCACAACTTAGCAGGATTTGAGGTTATCACAGCGGTGAGTACCAAGATGTCTTGTCTTCTGAGTTGTAGCGTAGTGTGGTCTGGTAGATTTTAATTTATAGTTTATTTTACGACGATTTCAGCATCTAGACTATATAGCTTCGGATAAGGATAACAGCGAGTAATGAATTGGAAAGGATGTAGAAGGAAGCGGCCGTGGCCTAATTTGAGATACTTCGGCCTTCGGCTTGAGAGGCTGAGAAAAACCACTTACATTTTAACCGTTCTGGTGTTCTAAGCGAACTAAGGTACTGTTAGATATTTAATTCGGAAAATTTATGGCTTAATAAACTTATTAGTCTAGGTATGTCCTCAATTTTACATCGCCGCCCACAAGTCTCAAATTTTTGGTTGGGGGAACACTAATTCTTGACTTCTTTGTATGAACGCTATAGCAAAAGCACCTTAACATTATAAGGCAGAGTTTGCCCTACTCCTTGAGACGCTGACAGTCCCACACCTGATTAATATATTCCTCATATTTTTTGTAATGTCTGGATATTTATCTCATTTCTATATTTACAAGACCTCGCCACTAGACTCTGTCCTCAGTCACACTCCCACATCCTGTTTATTTAAGATTCGCTTAAATAATATCATAATACTCGCGGATGCGTCTCATAAACTATCAAATTGTCTATTCCCTTTGGATTTTTCGACTAAAGAGTTGTATGCATTATTCATCTTCCTGTGTGTGCTACATGTCTCAGCCATCATATTATCTTTATTTTTGTCATCCTAATAGGCTACTCTATTGCTGGATAGTAAATATAACTTTTTCTTTTGTAATGTGTGTTATTAGATTAATAAAAACTCTCCTAACAATTGAAACAATTACAAATCTGGTTTTATTAACGGGTTAAACATAAACTAAATGCCGGAGTAAATTTTCGGGCACTTTTTATTACATGCGCTGTATAATGATGTCTAAGGACGTTAAATCAAATGATCTTTGCGACCATGGGCCTGAGCTATCACGACCAATACATCTTGCCAGGAACATGTTAATCACGGAAACGGATTACTGCGTTAACGCTCGCCAAGCGAAAAATTCAATTTGCTACTACAAAAAGGTTTAAGGATTTGTTGCATACATTAGCGAAATGTTTGCTTCCATATTTAATAAAACCTACTCAAAATTTAGACTATAATTACTTGTCAGAATACCTGAAGTTATGAGAACGCTTGGAAGATAGACCCTGAAGATATGCTAATATTATAATGATTCATAAATTTGTAAGACTGGATTAATCTGGATCAGAACAGAGAACAGTGGCAGGATCTTGTTAACATGGTAACGAATGTTTGCATCCCATAAGAGAGGGGCAAATGCTTGACTTGCTAAGCGACTATTAGCTTGTAAAGAAATACAGCTGCGTGCAATCCGTAATCCGTGTTTGTGTTGTATGCCACTAATGACAATCGTTACAGACCTGTGTACACAAACAGGTTGCTAAGTGAGGTATGTTCTGGAAGTCCAAGCTTATAACGTGAAAGTGCAGCTTTAGGCCTACTGGTCAAAATACCTGGCATGTACCCTTCTGTGTTACAGTATCGGTATGCAGGGAATCCAGAACCTGTTGTCATATTGTAGAGCCCCAGTTATCGCAGAGAATCATCACAGCATAGTTCCTCCAGGTTTACAGTTTGGTATGTTGTTTATCTTGCAGACATTACGTCTTTGTATCTTCGCTGCTGACGTGCATAAAAAGCTGAAATAAGTCGCTGTCCTGAGTGGGATTCAAACTCAAAATTACAGCTTTCGAACACTTCACTTAGTACCTTAAACTCAATTAAATTAATTGTGTTAATATTAAAAGACGTCAGTAATTAACTTTATCAATAAAACACATGAGAGATGAAGATTTCCGTCTTCTGGGTTGTTGCGCTGTGTAGTCTGGTCGATGTTTACCAACGTTTCAGAGGTCATACTGCCTCTATCATCAGGGCGATGAGTATGAAGATTTCTGTCTTGTGGGTTGTTGCGCTGTGTAGTCTGGTCGATGTTAACCAACGTTTCAGAGGTCATACTGCCTCCGTCATCCCAGAAGACGGAAATCTTCATACTCACCGCTGTGAGAACCTCAAGTCTTACACATGGGAGATGGTTTCCAAAGCACAAAATGATATTTTGAACTTATCCATCGAAATTGTATGGGTCAAACTTTTATCACTTATAGATAAATCTGATAATAGGAACAGGGAATGAACAGTTAAATATAGTTGGTCTTACAGGACGATGTTCTGTTTGTCAAATGAATTACATTGAAATCATAAAACAAAAAATAATGTTGCATTACGTGTTTTAAATGTCCACCGCGTTCAGCGCTGTGTTGTTATGATGCGATGTTACGATATCTTGTGGAACTATGACTCTAACATGCTCTTTGTCCATCACCGAGTTGATCTGAGTGAATGTAAAGTAACAGTAGTATATAATGGGAGAGAAACATCTAAGTTCTCTCCCAGTGCCTCTCGTATGTGCACCAAAAATCCGGAAGAAGCTGGCGTTTAACCGCATGAGTTACGTCACGTCCTAATTGCAGTACATGTCGTATGCATCTGTTACACCTCATAGGATTGTGCTGTATGCTAGGAAGACGACTGACATGTAGGCGTAACCCCATATTCAAAATGGAGGCGTTAATAAGCAACACTGAAGTCTCAGTTATCGTAGCTAATTGCATTCTTACCCTGAACTTTTATATGTGCACATTAAACACATTTGGTATTCAGAATGGAAATGCTATTGGTTTTGGCTTCAAGCGAGTACCAAACACACCATGAAATTCTTCCGCAAGAAAAGGAATTCTAGCGAAATTCACTTGTATACATATTTCGAAGAACTTTGGATAAAATTCCATTAGCACAAACAACCAGGATTCTAAAATTGACTTTTATGCGTTCTTTGCATGAAGAGCATACCCTTGATCATATGTTTAGGGCGCACGTTTTAATAAAATATATAAATTTCTTATTGTATTGTGGAGCAAATGTAATGCATCTTTACAATATATTACACCTATTTTGCATGAACAGACTTTATTACTTCTTAAAATGGGACTCGTATTATAAAATCAGCGTATAACACAAAATATCGGCTGCCCCAAGAGCTTTGCCTTTTATTTGAAACAAATTTTTGTAATAGTAAATAGGGTCCGTATGATAATTTACAGACCGTGCATAAACAATGTGATTATATTTTTGAAGAATAGACGACTGTCTGCAGTTAATGAACTCCAGTCCTAATGAGGTACACGCAGTCTCAAAGAACGCAATAAAAGAATGTAAATATTCAACTTCGGACAACACGTTTCTGTGTAACACTTGAGGTTCTCACAGCGGTGAGTATGAAGATTTCCGTATTCTGGGTTGTTGCGCTATGTAGTCTGGTTGATGTTAACCAACGTTTCAGAGGTCATACTGCCTCCGTCACCACCCTGATGACGGAGGCAGTATGACCTCTGAAACGTTGGTTAACATCAATCAGACTACACAGCGCAACAACCCAGATGACGGAAATCTTCAACACGTTTCTGCTTCTGACAAGCGAAATCAGAAATTGGAAACTAACTTTGAAACAAAAAATCTTTCTCAGTTTATTTTCTTTCTGATAAAGTGACCCTTGTTGTATGTATGATGATCCAATTATTGAATAGTTTTTTTATGTAAAAACAAAACACAAAGCAAAAGACTGCCATATCCAAAGCAAACAAACAACAAAGACACGTTATAATTGTCTCTTTCTCTTATAATGGGAGGGAAGTATACAACTTACATGGAAAAAGCTAGGGTTTAATCTGCAATACCTTCTCTGAGGACTTTCTTGTATATTACCTTTGATATCACTTTCCTAAACTAAAGGTTTCCGTCCGTCCGACACTGTAGCTTGCTAACACAAAGCTTAATTTTCCGACCACGTTTTAAAAGGAGTCTGTTGAGACGCCTCGTGATTCAGAGATCATGGAAGCGACGTTAATGAGAATTATGCAACATAAAATATTTATACAAAACGAAATACTGAGAAGAACCTATCACATATACTTTATTCTAAATGCTGCATGGTGATGACAAGAGGAGCTATAAATGGCTATATGTTCTAGTGATCTATGTATTTTCTATGCTTACTATCGGCTAATAAAGTTTGAGGATACAAGCTCTTTTCTGGACGTTGCCCTGTGTGACCTTCCGTACGTAATCCTATTAAAAACGCTACATAATGGAAATTATAATCCTGACATTGAATATGATGGTAGAATTTCTGCCTTTTCGTAACTACCAATGGCATGCATTGCTGTTGACCTGAAGATAGAGGCGATAAAGTGGAAACATACCTTAGCTTAGATTACACCTTCTTAGACTAGAATAGATTCTTTCAATATATTTTATTCAATTTTTCGTTCTCTTTTCCTCTTATACATTCCTCCTTTTCACACAGACCTACGTACTTGTAGGCCAATTGACATAACGCTTCAAAATAAGTCTTCATCTTGAGTGTGGATGGAGTAGGATACGTGGTGAGTTATAGGCCTATGATCCGGAAATACTAGCTGCAGATGTTCTTAGCATCGAGTGATATGAGAGTTTGGTCACGTTTGTTAAACGTGGAGAGACTGGTGAGAAAGCGATCATCGTTTGTTTCAAGATAATATTCCGGGACTCTTGAACCAGAAGAGAGGAAATCAGTGTGAACACCTAACGGCTTAACTAAGACCACTAGCTCTTTCAGATGCAGAATATATTCTGAAACAACGAACTCTTACGTTAGATAATTGGCAATACCCCATGGACGCGATATTCGCCTATCAGAAGTTCTCTATCTGAGCAGAAGAACGTCACAGATAAATGCGTAATATGATAGTCGTATGATGCTTAGAGAGTATAATATTCTCTGCATGGGCAACTTCGGCTTTCGCGGATTACCCAACGTTTCGTCAAACATCGCAGTTGCCATCTTTAAGGTGAATTTATAGCAGTTGTTGGCCTATTTTATAAACCTTTTTCTGGACAGGCGGTGGGTGGCGAGTTGGACAAGGCCAGCGTTGTATATTAGGAAAACATTATTATATTTCGTTATGTCTGCGTCTTAATGTTTATCAAAGGTTTACAAGAGTCGCTGAAAATTATCTTACTTTCATTGCATAACTGAGCACTGTGTTACCAAAAATTCCTGAAAAGTTAAAAATCCCTGGCATTTGTCGTTTTGTCGCAGCCTCTTGTATCAAACGACAAAGTTTACCTGTTTTCGAATAAACTATGCTCCTCAGACGTCCTCACAAGTAAACGTCTGTAGGTGTGAGAAAGGGCGATCGCGGAGGCCACAAATCGGTTCGTCTCGTTCTGGTCTGTTGAGTGCGAGTCCAAAAGCTGCTTATGCCGCATATAAAATAAACAGGAGGTCCATCATGCACTAAATTACATAATGTGTTGCATAGCCAAAGGTACGTCCTCCAACAGTGGATGTAATTCTGACTCTGGTAAAATGTAAACAGGAGAATCCCAAGAGCCAAGGAGGTAGCTCGTGAGATACTACGCAGAGATTAGCAGTTACCCCTGGCCAAACATTAACTGCAAAGCGATACTTCGTCACTGCGCAATGTCGCCACACCTGATTAACAAAGCGGTTGCTACATTGTTTTACAGGAAATTTTTGCCTTGTTTTAGGAGCAGAATATGATAGTTATATTTAATGCATATAATTGAGGGTCACTCTGTACAGTGAATTCCATACTCTCCATTCGAAAACAGTTTATTTCGGTTAGTTTCTAATTTGAACGTTCCTAGTTTAATGTTTCGACTAGATCGCTGTTTAGTGATATTTGAGAGTTATTTAAAATTATCAAATAATCAGTACAGAGATAACGTAAAAATGTAGGTATACGCATCTTCATACATAGTTATCTCATTTGCAGACTAAATCAATGACCGCACCAGGTCGGCAGCCTATTGAACCTCGTGAGATTTTAATGAAGCGACGAAATATGTAAAGGATTCAGCAGCTGATACACCGTATCAGGTTCGTAGAGTTAACTACTCGGCTCGAGAAATGCAACAGCCTTTTTAAAAGTTTAATCTCCCTTGCTGAGCTTAACGTACCAAAAATTTAACTTCAAAGAAAATGTAACTTTATTTATCTGATGGCGTCTGTACACAATGAATTTTAATGGCGCAGGAAAATATTACGTTTTTATTTTGTTTCCGGGATTTGAACTGAGTTTTGCCGACATAATATGAAACTCTTCTGAAAGTAGAACTATCCTCTATAATAAAAAGCTCCTGTCTTCAGTTAATATATTTACAATTCTGTACGAACTATAAAACACCATAAGAAGAACGCAAATGCTCTACCAGACTCTAATAAGGAAGCTTGCCTAAAAGCAAAGTAAAATAAATTTCGTATTTACAGCCTAATCATTTTGTATTGTCAGTGAGTGTAGTGTCATCTAGAAATTTATTTTGATACATACAGTTTGCTAGAAAAAAAAATATGTAAGGCGCGTTCTGAGTTGAGGTAGATCAGTTCCCTGAGCTAAATGAATTAGTCCCTTATAACGTATTTTATCAGTCTCAGTATGCCAACACTTCTTGGCCAGTCGATGTATTATGTTTTATTGTTATAGGCAGTGGTATATCTCCAATGTGTTGTAGCCATTTTGTTAGAATGTGTTTAGTGTTGTATTTCACCATCTAAACTGAGTCGGAGGCGGTGTTTCCAAGGCCAATCAGTTGATAAGACGACCATGTTTTGTCATGGATGTTTATATTTTAATTCATATCTTGTTAAACTTTCAGTTTGTTTTTAATTTATATGATCTTCTGGCATTCTCGGCTCGAATTGTATGAAATGGACATGGAGTTCGTGTTTGTCCTCCATGCATGAATATCTGTCACAAGAAATATATTATCAAATATGGCGGATTATATAGTCTCTAACTTTTATGAGCTCGCAGCAGATTCCGCAATTTTCTTCTAAAGCCACTAAATACAAAATGTTGTGTATGGAGTAATCTAGTTCTGATTAAGATTAAAATAAGTTTTTGAAAAATGTGTTTGTTTGTTAGTTCTTAAACGAACATCAGTAAAAATAATTTTCTGGTCATTCACTATAGCAGTACTGTAATTAGCCTCGCAAGAAAATGTTTATCTAAAATTTATAAACATCAAAGCTACTGACGTAATAAAAATGAAAATAACGCTTTTGAAATTTATGAGTACTCCATTAGACTTGAATGTGTTTAATCTTGCTTCTATTAGTTTGTAGTTTAAAACCATTTAAAAGTTTAAAAAGTAATCAATTAGTGGCTATATGGAAAATCAACTAACTACATGGTTACGGAACCCAAAGGTTCATCACCGAACTAACCAATGCCCTGTCCTGGGCCAGCAAAATCCAATCGCCTTCAACTCCTATCTCCCACACATCCCACTTGATATTATCATCACATCTACGTCTAGGTCTCCCCAGAAGTCTCTTCCCTTCAGGCTTCCCAACCAATAACCGATACACACCTCTTGCCTCATCCATGCGCGCTACATGTCCTGCCCATCTCATTTTTCTTGACTTAATCATCCTGACAATATTTGGAGAGGAGTATACATTTTTAAGCTAGGCCCAATTATCCTCCTCAACACCCTATTCTGAAAGGCCTGCAATCTCTGTTCCTCCCTGAGAGTGAAAAATCCATACAAAACAACAGGCTAAATTATTGTTTTGTATATTTTAATTTTTAGGTTTTTAGAAATCAGACGGGAAGATAAAATAAAAGTACTGTTTTAAAATTAAATTGTCAACGCAAACCTATGTTATTAAAAGTACGGCTAAATAAGAACTCGCTGTTTCAGCATATTCCATTAGGTATTAATAAAATGTCTTGCACTGCATTTGAATTATATATTTAAGGAGTAAATTGAATGGGAAACAAACATTAACTCTTGCATGATTTTCAAGATTTTTCTGCATCTTGCGTGAATCAAAGTCTGTTGAAGGAGTTAGTAATACCAATTTTCTGTTAGTATTTATCCAAATTGATATTATTCTTTCCTTCATAGCTCGTTATTTCCTCAGTCAACTTCGGTCCAGAGGGTCACGAGTTAATGAGGAAGACCTCCTCGACTAACTCAATAATGTGGCTTGGAACTGAAGCATCCTTATTTTCGCTAATACGTTTCTGCCCTCAAGTACTCAATCAACTTACGGAACTGAACGTGTGTCTTTGCGCGCTCCATTCCCACAGGCCTGTTACGTTTCTGCTGAGGGATACTCGGTTGCAGGGGTGCAAAAAGTTCTTCTCTTTTATACGAGGGCGTTTCAAAAAGTAACAGCAAATTTACAATATTTCACGAAACGAATACCCCAGGCATTTCAAACTCCCGCACAGGGAAGATACGTTCTTAGAGAAGGTTTTGACACTGTCCAATAAATGGCGTGGCGTACTTAATTGGAAGGGGTGGTGGCGCGCTTAGCTGTTTGCACCGTGGAGGATCAGCGAGCAATCATCAGATTTTTGTGGTCGGAGGGTGTGAAACCTCGTGAAATTCATAAAAGAATGTTGCATTGGCGAGAGAAGAGTGTACGAGCTGGTAGATGCGTTTAAAAATGGGCGAACATCAATCCGGTCGTCCATGATAACGCACGCCCTCTCACCATTCGGAGATTGAGATTCCAGATCTTACAGCCCTAACCTTGCTCCCTCTGAGTATCATGTGTTTGGACCCCAAAAGGACGAAGATTTCGGAATGATGACGAGGTCAAAGAGGCGGTGCATTCCTGGCTGAAGGCACAACCAAAAACATTTTTTTCTGATGGAATAAAGAAGTTGGTGCAACGGTATGAGAAGTTTATTGAAAAGGAGGGTGATTATGTAGAAAACAGACATATCACGTTTAACTCTAATTAAATTATATATCTCAAAATATTTAATTTGCTGTTACTTTTTGAAACACCCTCGTACATTAGCGTATTTTACATCTCGTCAACAGGCGACACAAGAGAGCGAAATTGGCTGCTCATAATGTACATGTTACCCATTTACGTAAACACCAACTTTATTTCGAAAATGTAAAAGAGACAAGCAGAATCATGGCGCTTTAGGACAGAATGTGAGGAGAATATGTGGGCCTAATTCAGAAGAAGTCACAATAGGATTGAGAAATAATGTAACACATGATTTAACTTGAGAGCCGAGGGGCGAATTTGGATAAGTTTGAAGTGGGCGCCATTGGAGGCTAAGCTATTACTAGCATCTTTAAATTTCCTGTAAGCTCTAATGCCATTATGGCGGTCGAAAGAAACTTATTAAGGCGGAAGCGACACTAGCTTCACTTAATATAGAGTCGTGCAATAGCGTATGTTAATAGATCTTCGAAAAGTACAGAACTTTGGTGCAACAATATGCAGGCTGTATGAAACATTACTATGTTAAACATGGCCAATGAACGAGAAAAGGAACGTGATGTTAAAATTATCTTAGGGAACATCTTTAATTGTCGCATTTTCAGGTAGTGTAGAATTACTGTCAGTTTGGAAACAATGTAAACATTTGTTTACCCTGACAGTTATTAAGGGGAATGTAAATCCACACAAATATCATTGTTTTGCAGCTCTAAGTCGCCATGATAAAAGTGATTTGTTGACAATTTTTTTAAGGAAAATTGAATGAAGATTGGACTTTACTGCAACTACTTGGGTGTAAAAGAGCTTCGTTATTCTGAATTTTGTGTAAAGGGGCGAGGAAAAGGAGCCATTCCTTTCAGAAGCAAGTGATCTAAAAGTTTTAGGGTTGGTGGTTTTATAAATAGTAAAATATGGATGCGATACAAACTTGGTTAAAGTTTCTCTTCCTAATTTTCCCTTACTCCTGTGTCCTCACTTTTCCTGTTTATGATATTAATCTTCCTTTTCTTCCTTAACTTTATACTTTTTTCTGTTCCTCTCTTCCTTTTCCGGATTTTTCCTATTCTCTCGTCATTATTCTTCTATTTCCTCATCCTAAATTTTATTATATTCTTAGTCGTCCTTGTCCACCAGCTTTCTTCTAATATTTTTCCTTCTGATACTTTTACTACTACTTTCTTTCCTTCTCCCTCCCATCCTTTCTAGTAATCACTTCCACCTTTCTTCCTTCTCTCCCTAGTTTCATCTTCCTCCATTTCGAGTTATACTTTGACAAGGGAACTTTAATAAGGAAATGAGAATGCATTTATAATTTCATACGGAATCTAAATTTCTGGCGTATGACGACAAATATATATCCTGAGGAAAACAAATGTCGCTCAAGATCTCAGCGGGTGGCTATAGATGTCAAGAAATATTGTAAGAATCGTGTGAGCGATGTGGGAGAAACATAAGGGGTGGTAATGAGAGATGAATGATTATGGTGTGAATGAAGTCTCAAGGGTCCTGATGTCGATCGATTGGTGCATTGTGTGTTCGCTACCGACTGAACATCATTGGTTGCATTGACAGTGTCCTGAAGGTCTGACGGAGTTCATAGAAACAGTCTGCCCTACAATTACTTGCCACATGCATTGTTCGTGTCTGACACGAGAAGTACATTACAGTCTTGTGAAGGCCAAAATTACATGGTATTATTCTGAGTTCTTTGCCTGAAGTGCTTAAACTGAAGGCATACTGGAGAGGACTTAGCTGACCGTAACGTTTATTCTCCGGAAGTAATCGTATGAATTCCAAGAAATTTTGAATTTAAAGTCTATATTGAACACTGTTGGGTGTTTTTTTATGGTTCATATCCCTAAAATGGGTTTCTACATAAATGTAGCTTAAAATAAACTATATACCGATTAAGAAATTTTCTAAAATTCGGATCATTGGACAATATAAATACACAACTTCGTTTATATTTAGAATTTTTAAAAAATTAAAAACAAATTTGAATGATAATGTAAGAACACGTCACATAAAATTTAGGATAAAGTGCGCTAAGAACTATCATATGTTTGTGTTGTTTAGGGCAAACGTCTATTGCAAAATAAGCACGCATTTCTATAACTCATTATCTTACCAAATTTCTTAGACCCAGCTGCCATAAAATATGAAGGCGCCATATTTAATTCGGTCGCTCTGAAAATTTGTAATTATGACATCTGTTTCGCATAAAACGTGTAGACCACTTATAAATCGACATTCAAAATATTATAGTAGTTTAGCAGTTGCCGTTATCGAACCGATATAAATGTAAATATGCTCAGATATGCAAACAAATAGGCAGCTTAGTGTTGATTTCTATGTACAGTTTTCACTAATACACATTTTCACTTCTTGGAAAACGTAATTTTAACATGTCTAACTACTTCATATTCGAAACTTTTAACCGTGACTCTTTTATAAAATTTGCAGATATAATTACAGTCTGTCCCCTTGCCACATTTTAAATTCGAATTTCAGTTCTCTATTAATTTCCTACTTACTTACGTCAGACGTCTTAAAAAAATATACGAGAACAAGACCCCAAACACGGGAACTCCCGACATTTATTCATTTTTTTATGAAACTAGCATGTATTTGCAAAATTCCTTTAAGATGTGGCGATTAACTCGTTGAAACAAAGTTAATATATATTTAAAAATTCATGTCCTGCCTTAAAAAACACTATTCTTCTCCATTATAAAGATCAGTCGGTTTATACTGTTTAGGAAAATAATTGCTGTTTATTCAGGTAATCATATGAAACCAATACATACATTCTATGGAGAAGTGAAAACTTACTTAATATAAAAGATTATAATTATTACTGTCCTCGACACTTACGGGTAAAAATAGGATTGATTGTGTCGTCAGCATAAAGGGAACCCGTTTTGCCAGCATCTGACACTTGGTTAATTAGCATGTAAGAATTGACTATAAACACGCGTTATCCCTCTGAGCATTGCGCAACCAACCAGTGTATCTGAGAATCCCTTTAATGTACCTGATATCTGGAACTTTGTCTGACACACAAACTCGCAAGTTTACAGAATTCTCGATAACCGTTTATATGTTAGCGCGTCCAAAACATCTGTGATCCGTGCTGCCATTGTGCTGACAGAACACGCTTTGCACCCTCAAAATTGAACAGTGTTAGTAGACGAGACACACTTAATCATGGCGTGACACAAGGAAATGAAGCTCAGTTCCACGCAGCATTGTTGTCGACGAGCTGTAACAATTCATGGGTTTTGGGCCATTGTATATGTCACTGTTCGCTTGTTTCTTGCTACAGCGAAACAAAGGATTAGCAGATTCTAAAATTAGAGGCCTAGTATGTAGGCTAGAAGCTGGCACCAATGTTCGATGTCGATCAGAGTTAAATTGTTAATTATCATTGCGATGGTACTGTGTTCGAGACACTGTCAGGTTATTTAATGACAAATGAGAATGTAAGATGGTCATAGCCTATTTGAAAATAAGTCGGTGATGGAGTTCCAGGTTGTGTTGCCATGCGATCTTACAGGTGGTTTTTAACGTTATGCCTCCGTCTTTAGCGCTGTCACGATATTCATCTGTGCAGGCTGGTAAACCCACCGGAAACAAGAGTCGGAATAGTCGGTAACCTATCCGTGATTTGCATAGGGTTCCTCTAAAATACACATCTTGACTGGAAAACTACCCCTGCATCAACACGAGTGGTAAATTCGTAGAGAAAATATACAGAGTACGCATGTGTATGTGTAGAGATCACACACACTGCAGATTACATTATTCCAAACCAATAAATTAAATTTGTACATCGTGGTTAACACTCCTGCTTCGTATTCCAGAGGTCCCGGATATAAACCTCGGCTAGGAGTCCGGCTATCCTCACTGGGTTTTTTTTGTGGTTATCCTCGGTACCTCCAGTCCTCGATCACTTTTTCGTATCCTTTCCAATTCGTAATTCACTATAAATTTCTCATTCGATTGAGAAGGCGTCGTTAGACAAGCTATAAGTAGATAAATAAGATGAATAAGCTCGAAGTGCTCGTAGTGTCTCTCGAATTAAATAAAAACCAAAGAAAGAGAGAATGAACAAACGTAGAAAGGTAGAAAGACAGATCTGTTGTCTGAGATAATTATTAATTAATTTATACTTATTTTCGAAATATTACAAATTATTTTTTTGAGATGCTACGAGTCAGTCAGCTACTCAATAAATTCCCTGCTCTTTACGGAACTTGAAGATTTAATACCGTCTTTAAACAACCTCCAGTGTTTCCTGTTCTTGTAAGATTTGATTTTTTCACAGCGGTGAGTATGAAGATTTCTGTCTTCTGAGTTGTTGCGCTGTGTAGTCTAGTCGATGTTTACCAACGTTTCAGCGGTCATACTGCCTCCATCATCAGAGTATGAAGATTTCTGTCTTCTGAGTTGTTGCGCTGTGTAGTCTAGTCGATGTTTACCAACGTTTCAGCGGTCATACTGCCTCCATCATCAGAGTATGAAGATTTCTGTCTTCTGAGTTGTTGCGCTGTGTAGTCTAGTCGATGTTTACCAACGTTTCAGCGGTCATACTGCCTCCATCATCAGAGTATGAAGATTTCTGTCTTCTGAGTTGTTGCGCTGTGTAGTCTAGTCGATGTTTACCAACGTTTCAGCGGTCATACTGCCTCCATCATCAGAGTATGAAGATTTCTGTCTTCTGAGTTGTTGCGCTGTGTAGTCTAGTCGATGTTTACCAACGTTTCAGCGGTCATACTGCCTCCATCATCAGAGTATGAAGATTTCTGTCTTCTGAGTTGTTGCGCTGTGTAGTCTAGTCGATGTTTACCAACGTTTCAGCGGTCATACTGCCTCCATCATCAGAGTATGAAGATTTCTGTCTTCTGAGTTGTTGCGCTGTGTAGTCTAGTCGATGTTTACCAACGTTTCAGCGGTCATACTGCCTCCGTCATCAGGGCGATGTTCTTCGCCACATGAGTCTATATCACGCCTCATATTATGTTTATTTGAGATTCATTTTAATATTAATTTCAAATCTGGTACTTTTAAGTGATCTATTATTCAGGTCTGATCTTCAAGAGTGTGAATGGTACATTGCTTTCACCTCCTTTAGGATATAATTCTTGATAACGCGTTAATAAACCACGTGTTTCGTAGAAGAAGAATATTTCTTGACTGACTTACTGGGGTTGTTAGCATCTAAATAACTCTGCAACATCGATTTAGTTGGTTTATTATAAAATAAAAATATTTTGTTAACGGCCTTGTGAACGTAAAGATATTCAGATTTCATTCCGGTCATATATTAATGATAGACCATTGAATTGCCTGTGGTATATTTTTGAGTTGTTTCTCAGAGGCAGAATTCAAAACGTTTTTAAACGTTATCAGGAAAATAGAAAATTTGGGGGTAACAATCAGTGATGTCAGCGTCAGAAATTTGACCATTGTTGTGATCGGCATGTCGATATAATCCATGTTCAGACACTTGAAGGCGTACAGTTTGTGGGGGATATCAACCACTAAATCACTCAACAGCACCAGAAGTAGGCAGCACTTCAGTACAGAGAATACTGGGGAGTTCCACTACATTGTTTTACAGCGAAAAATGATTCTCGTATTCTGAATGCCAAACGCTTTAAATACGTGAATTTCTACCCATTCTAACTGACAGTTATATTTGGTGCGTAAACCGTTGGATTATTTTATGCTAATAAAATTCTTTATTTCTCTGCCACTTATATGTCACTGAAATAAAAACCACGCGTCCATAGCAGTTTATAAACCTCAGTTTCTCCGAGAGAATGTCATTAAGTACATTAATAGCGATAACGACCGGCTCATTCCAAATCTTTCTTTATTCAATTTTGATGAAAGTCTGCCAGTTTCATTCGGAGCTCTGAAATCCGTGTAATTGATACAGTGTTATTTAGAAATGAAATTGAAAGACGTCTATATATGATCGGGCAGCGAATGGGGTAAGAATTGTGGGATGTCATTCATGGGCTATATATGAATTCTATTCAGAGGCGCTGCTGCTTTAAATCTGGCGGATCCAGGGTTCATATCTCGGTCCGCAATCGGCTATCCCTCTTGAAATTCTTCCTTGATGTCCTCAGTTCCTACAAAAATTGCTGGGATGGTACAGTAAGTCAGGTCTCGACCACTTCAATCTACGTCCTCTCTTGTTTTCAGTGTCCTTTCTAATTAATTATTCATTAATATTCCTGTTGTTCGACGCAAAATAATCCGAACTGTTTTTTAGCGTAGTTAAATAAACCATAAGTGAATAATCGCATATTTATAATATTGTGCATCTTTATATCATATGTCTTCATGTTTCAGTTTCCGAAACTGTTTGACAGATTTTGATTAAATTGTGTACTAAAATCTGTCTTGCGAATTTAATATTGATTCGTAACATGGCAGCAGCTCAATTCCTACTTTAGGCCTCCATACGAGGTGCGATCGGAAAGTTTCAAGACTGCGAGTATAAAAATCCGTACACTTATCTCAGGTATTAAATTCATCTATCACCCTCGAAGTAGTTCCCCTGGGAGTGAAAACAACGATCCCAGCGCCGCTGCCAAGCCTGGAAGCATCCCTGGAAATCTTTCTTTGTCAGCCTGTCAAACACCATCTGCGATTCTGCCTGAATCTCTTGCCAAAGACTCGCCAAAACGGCTACGGAAACCTATGAAATGCTAAAGCAAGCATTTGGGGAGTCCGCAATGGGTCGTGCACAAACTTTTGTGTGGCATTCACGTTTTAAAAATGGCCGAACCTCTGTCGATGATGACAAGCGTTCTGGACGACCATCTTCGAGCACAACGCTCGAAAATGTTACGAAGATTCGGCAGGCCATTCACGAAGATCGACGTCGTACCACCAACGACTTGTGCGACATTGTTGGGATAGGCTATGGGACCTGTCGTAAAGCATAAATTTAACGTATAGTAAACTCGGGGTCTATAAGTGTTTCGTGACGCGGCACACTGGTGTGCTGCCACAAGGTATCAGGTGTGCGAATTTATATCAGAAATTGTATATTCGTACGTTATAATTAGAGAAAGGCAATATATTATCTTTCGTAATTAGAATTCCAATATCGATATTTAAATTCACCACCTGTTATGGTTCGTTTTCATGTGTCTGCATTCTTATAGGACAAGAATTTATATGTACAGGGTGGGTGGGAAGTAAGTAGGCATTAAATAATTGCTATACATTGGAAATATAGGGGTTATAACCATTTCTCAATGCCTACATCCTGTAGATACATATTTATGCTCATATAGGTTCGTGCCTACTTTTCGTGAGGCTAAGTTTTGTGGTGTGTCTTCACGTGTTTGATAAATAAGGGTGTACCACGGGTAAACGTAGGTTGCGTAACACTGGTCTATAGGAAATTATAATCTTTGTTTAAATGACAAGTTCTTAATGAAACTCAAGGACAAAGAATTGATGATCACGCATTATTAACGTCCCGTAGTGTAGGATTTCAGGTTGTTACGGGATTTAGCCTGATGATAGCTGTCTTCTGGGTTGTAGTGCCGTGTAGTCAGGTAGAAGTTCATCATCAGGGTAATGACTGAAGGTTTTCGTGATTCTCCTTAATCCCTGCTTATTAATGCTGGAATCGTCGCAAAAATTCGACCACGACTGCGTATTTCCGCATCTTTTTATATTTATTATTCGGCGCTGTGTACTCTGAGCTACTGGTAGTGTTGTTGAATAAAAGAAAAATTAACGAAGTAATATCGATTTTTTTGTAGCTGCAATAAATCATCATAAACCAATTGGTGTAGTAATAGTAAAGAACGTATTTATAAGATATTTTTTATTATAGGGCCCCGTAATTTTCTAGTTTAGCTTTTACTGATCCCCCATTAGCATAAATTATCGTACTTACATCCTGAGCTGTACATCTCGTTTTGTTAGAGCAAATAATTCAGGCTCTAATGATGTCGGCTACGTTTTTGTATTTATGAATGTAGCGTAATTATAAAATTCCAAACACTGTCTTAATATAAAGCTTCATGGCTTATTTCTCCCCGAACTGTTATAAAGAAGAAAGTTTATCTCTATGTAGAAAAAAAAGTTAAGCTGTATTAAGGAAACAATGCAACATGTATTGTACTTTAAAGCATTTTTATTTATTCTGAACATTTTCTGTACGAACAAACTACATTCAATGTAGCTGAATAATTTTATTCATCAGTATTTTCAAGTTTGACCATTTATTTACTGTGGTCGTATAACAGGATTACAATTTCTCACTGAATTAACACTCAAGTTGAATGACCGTTATGCTATTGTTCAGTTACATCAGGGTTAATCAGATAAGAGCAGACAGCTGGTAAAATTTACGCTAGTCATAAACATTAAGTCAGGTGTACCAGTAATCATTTTCATGTACCCTTCACCATTTTTAGTTCAGATCATATTTTCTCAGACATGTCTGCGTAAATTCATCGTTGTCTTGGTTTGGGTCCAACTGGACCTTAAGTTCCAATAGCAGTGATTGAGAAAGGTAATCGAGTTTATTGCAAATCACGAGGCAACGGATTGGTTCTTACGCTATTCAACAAAGTTGTTAACAACCGTGTACGTTACACTGGAGACTGAGATGTGACTACTATCATGAATGGTGAGAACATAAAGTTTAGAATTTCGGCGGTCCTCGTTTTTCTCGGGATACTGTCCCATCTTTCGCCTGGAGAAATTGAGGAAGACATCTATTGGTCACTGTATATTGATTAATGGTCTAATTCTCTGGTAGTAGAAAGCGAAAATTCTACATCGTTAATATTAAAGTCCGCTGTTTGTAAAATAAGATATATATTTTATGAGGCAGTCTTAGCCCTTCGCCCAAAGGCCGAAACTGATTCACCCCTTGATGGTTACCCGCCATCTTATTAATCATATTCACTGGAGGGAAGCTGAGATCTGAATCGGGTACCATCCGATTATTTACACTGCTTCAGCAGTTGCATAGTTCTTGACCTAAGAACAATGTCGTCTCTGATATCCGGCGTATAAGATATACATTTTTATGGAATTATTAACAGCGCAAGTGGAGTACTTCGTCACTTGTTTCCATCCATTTTGTCTTCAAGGTCTTTCCGTATCTCCGTACAGGCAAAAACTCTTCATCTTGACTAGCCCTTAAGTTTTTTTTGCATTTGTCAGTTTTTTATTTCTTTTTCAAAGTATAAGTTTTACATAATTTTCTTCTTTTCGCTGTCAGGCAGCAGACCATTTTATGCGTGTAAGCACCAGGGAGAGCTTTACCATTGCCTTTCTTACCCGCCTCCGGATTCTCTTTGATCTCCCTCTCACCCTTTGTCCTAAAAGTTTATAATTAGGGCTACACGCTACCTATTCTCACACATTTATGGAGCTTTCCGTGAATATTCAGCCTCGAGTCCAAGTATGTATATCCGTACTTTCTTATATCCTTCACCTTTGTTTATTATTTTTTTCTCTACGCCGCGATGTGTTTATAATTTCAGACTTTCTTCGATTTTTTACATTCGTATAACAACACAGTTTGTAAGTCACTTCTGCATCACTTAAAACTTTATTATGGATCGAAAGTTTCTAATGTGTTTCATTATTTTAACCAGTGGTTTGCAACATGTGGCCCGTGGGCCTCATGTGGTACTCGCAAACTTTTCACACGGCCTGTTACATAATTTAGAAATCAGCCAGTGCGAGGACAAATATTTTTGCTACTGTAGACAACATTGATGTGTGTGTGTGTGTATATATATATCATCTAAAGCAAACTGCAAACAGTAGTAAAAATATTTTAAAGAAATTAAATTATTGTATTTTTTGGTCTATAACGAAAACTTGTTTCAATGAGTAAAAGTTCATTGTTCTGTTGTTCAGATCCATGATAGTTTAAAACAGTGTGCAGTACTAGTAATTGAAGTTTTATGAAAGTAACAATAATTTGAAATCAAAATTAGTCGAAATTTGACAAAAGCCGTCTTTACAATAAAATCAATATTGTGGTGAAATAAAGATATTTTCTGTTTTCAAGTGAATACCAGCCATATTCAGAGTTAAAGGAATTCAGTTTTACCTACTGTCTACTACAGTTTTATTTGTTTATGCTGCACACGACAAACATTTGAATAGCCAATGCGGACCGACGTAATGAGACCAATCACGTATTTGCAGCTGAGGTGTAACAAGAAAATAAAATGTATCCGTCAGATCCCTGTAAACAAGGCAAGGCGAATGTGAAGAATCATCAGAAGCTGACGACGGGATCCAAAGAAACTCCTTATGTAACACGATCTTGCAACTTGTGTTGCCAGCAGCAACCCGTCTCTGATGTAATTACGTGAGAGATGCAGATGTAGAGACACCGCTGATTGCTTTTGCGGAAATCAATGAAGTTAGCAAGACGTATCACATTACAGCGAGAATGCTAATAATAATTGCATTATTGATGCTTGGCGCCTGGAACTCATTCGCGGTGTCGCTTGACGTAAAAGCAAGTCTTCTCTGTCGTTTGCTCTCCCACTCTCTCTCTCCGTTTCCAGGATCAGAATAACCCATTAAGTTTTAAACAGAATCTAGAATGTGGCAGCTGTAACTAAGTGGGGGTTTAGTCGATGCCAACGCCACTACACACCGTGTCTAAAGATCGCCCTCGTTTAAATCTCCGTGCAAATAATTGAATTGATTCGCTGCCCGAGTATTATAACGGACATTGCCCACTGTAGGAAGTGTATTCAATACGCCTTTACAGAGATTTGTAATTGTTTAAGACAAACCGTCAAAGGTGACAGGAATTAAAAATTTTCTGTTAAACAGCAATAATATTTATTTAGGCATTATCTTTGAAAAACGCATTGAAAGTACAAGATTTATAATTGTTTTATAAAGTGAAAGAAAAGTGAAGATATCTTCACTGCGATTGAAGTCAGATTCCTTCAAAATGAACGAATACAAAACCAACCGCATGACAAGGGACTATCACCAAACGCAGAACGCGCCAGACCCCACCTTAGGCGCCACCATAACCTCTTTAGTATTTCTTTCTGCTAGAGACGCCACCGTTAGAAATTAATTTCAGTTTTATTCGTACTGAACTAACGGCGAAATCGTACAACCAAGCATGATGTACGTAGAAGCAGATTATAACAGCGTAACAATAAAACAGCTAGTACAACCATTCCTGGTTCGCCCCAGTGGTTTGCTATTTAGCATACAGCCAAATTTCCTAAACGTGCCGGGACTATCAGAGGCTAACATCGAAATATTAATGTAAGCAATAACAAATGCGTAAAAATAATAACTATATACCTAAAGCCAGTCTTATAATATCTAATATAGTTCGTGTCTGACTTTTGCTGAAAATCTTAGAACACGCATTTAAAAGTCCCTGAATGGTTTAGTGGCATACCATTAAGATTGATCTTAGAAAGATACGTTGTGAGGACGGAACTGTCTCAGGACCCTGACAGATAAGATGTATTACCAGAGACGACCCTTGGGCTTGTACCACCAGATTGTTAGTTATGTCAGACAGTATGACAGAACGGTACATTAATGGATGTTATATCGGTCAGTTCGTAGTTACGTTGTTTTAAGAGACATAAGTTTCAGTTTATATCTCTCTGCACGAGCAAATAGTTGAAAAAAGACTTCTGAAAGAAAATGATTTATCTTGCTTAGGATAGGGACGTATGGCGGACTTTTGCGAACACGGTAATGAACCCAAGGGATAAATAAAAGGCTGAGAGTTATCAATTTTTGTCTTCGGCTTGTGACGCCGTTTAGTTTTTTTTTTGTGTGTTTCGCAATGTTTCGGAGGGACGTCGGTGAGCCCCATAGCCCAAAGGGCGACGATCAAACACTTCAGAGCCGAGAGAAACTGAAATATCAGCCGAGCTGCTACCGCTGACTTCTCAACAAGGATCTGCCTTGCGTACAGAGTTAATTAAACGAGAATTTTATGCCAGGTTTTAGTAAATATAATCAAAGTTTGTTTTAGGATTAAACGTATGAGGAGTCCTGACTTCATGATTAGGCTGAAGAAAGAAATTCTCCTCTCTATATTTATTGCGGTATTCTGAAAATTCTGTACCGAACAATATCCAGAGACAATCAGGCACATTATTTCTGCAATTCTCATTTCAATGTTGTCAAACATTGGCGTCTAGTTTTTTAAAATGGTCTTTCTCCTTCAGCTTTTCAGACTGAAATTGTAACACTTTTCTTTTATGAGACGTGCACATCCCGTTCATTTCATCCTTGATTTAATTTCTCTGGCGTGAAGGGTAGACCAGGAGCACAGAATCTGTGCGGATGAATTACGTCTTCATTTAAACGTGGGAGATCATTGATCATACTGCGCGTTCCGAAAATATTATCCTATTTGCAAAGAATATGAGCAATAGTCTGGTGGCTCGTCACACGAACCACCACACTATTCTGAAGAATAATGGCGGAAGTTGGCGCACGTTTTCGATCTTTATCTCTCGCTCTTTTTGCCTATCGTCGCCGGGCAAATATCGTGCTACATGTTGAGAAGCTCCGCTTTATAGATTTGTCTCAGTTTTATCAGTTCTTTAACCCAGTTTTGTCCAAGTATACTCAATATCCCTTTAATCTCAACCTGTTTTTTCCAATGAAGATGACTGTCTTCTCAGCTTTGTGGTCTTGTAATCTGGTAGAAATTCATCGACGTCTCAGAGTGTTTTGCTGCTCCATCAGGGAGATTGCCATCACTCCCCAATAACCCAGAAGACAGCCATCTTCATTCTGCCTTAAGAACGTCAACTCTTTCTAATGTTCTCATGTCGATGGGTAGAACTGAGTTTCTTACAAGTGAGGATAACAGCATAGAAACAAATTATTGCAGCTTATTATAATTACGTGTAACAAAGCATGTCCTTCATGCAAGAGAGTATGCCGTAACTGCGATCAGAAAACTTAGATACAAACGTTCCGCGCTCATGAGCTTAGAAAATGCTGTTCCTCGAAAGATTTTAATTTTGGTTACTTTCTGAAGTAATCTCTCCCCCCCCCCCCTTTTCTCCACAGTCACAGCCATATATATCCTTTCCATCTCGAGGCATTATAACTGTACTTTCCATTACGTCCTCTTTGATATGATCTTACTTTTTTACTCCTTACAACCTTGGATTTTGTATTGTTACAATTTTTAACCAATAACTGACTTGCCTTCAATTTTCTCTCGTCTTCCGAACTCGCAGGTTGCTACAGATAAATGTTAGTTGTGGGTTTTTTTTCCAAATTTTTATACATATACTGTTCTCGTCTATACGAATGACTTGGATTTTTTGAGAACATTACTGACAGCCTTACGAAACAGTTGTTCTTTAGCAGCAGAGAATGTGCAATCTTAAGACATTCCCTTGAGATGAGGGAGGAAATACGTGGATCTTGTGTCATCTGAGGTATATAGGGAAGCCTCGACATAGGTGTAATGGACATTTCTGTTTTAAGAGAAAACTTGGAGAATGATTCGTACGTTCTATAAATGTAGATCATTAGCTCAGAGCATAATGAAGATTCCAAAAGAATAATTTTGGAAAATATGTCTACTAACTACCAGCTCTGTTATGTGTTTCAATTTTAAAATAACAATAAAAATATAAAATTATTTGTTCATTATCTCTTTCAGGTGTGTTCATCTTTAATAACTGCGATTCTACAACACTGACTGATTGTTCAATTTTGGTGTTATCTGGGTAAGTTTTTATAAATTCTTTTGCTGCTTAATAAGAACCATAAATAACACTTGAAAACAATTTTTATCATAACTCTACACAGTGCTTACAAATGTCTTGCGTCTGTGAAAGCTATAAATCGGAACATTTGAAGGGTCATTACATAGATTATTTGCGCTTATAATATTTCATTTAATTGTATATTAACAATATTTGTGTTGTGACAGGAATGCTTATCAAATTCCGTGCTGTATATTCGGACGAAAATAAAATTAAAATTATATTCACAGAGGTATTAAAAGTAGAATGAATTCGACAAATGTTTGCTGCCGCGTAGATCAAATCCTTTTACAGTTCCTTGTACCTCTGAACGTAAATATTAAACCATGAAATTATGATATTCCTTTTATTAATTACATGCGTAAAACTTCGCCTCTCACCTTGACGTACTGAAGAAAATATTTATTTCTGATAAAGAGGAAGTGATAGGAAGATGGAGAATATTCAAAAAGGAGGGACCTCATAATATGTACTCGTCACAAAATATTATTAAGATCATCAAATCAAGGACGATGAGATGGGAGATACATATTGTACGCATGGCGTGATGAAAAATACACAGAAAATTGAAGTCGAGAAATCCGAAGGAAAAAATAATTGATGTCAAGGAAAATAAATGTTCCTGCCACGTCGTGTCATCTGTTACTACCTAATAGTGAAGATATCTTCTGGGCTGTAGCGCCGTCTTGCCTAGTAGAAGTTAACCGACGTTTTAGAGGTACGTGCTGCCTCCATTGTCACAGCGATAAAGGGGCAGCATGTGCTCTTAAATGCCAGTAAACTTATACCAGACTACATAGCGAAACAATCCAGAAGACAGCCATTTTCCGACGAGAGAAACTTTGTCTCGTTCTTTAGGGATTTTTGAGAACAGGATACTGAGAAAAATATTTCGAATATGATGGGTGATTGTGACAGGAGAAAACTGCATAATAAGGAGCTTAATAATTTGTATTTCTCATTACAATTAAGATGGCCGAGACATGTATCACGCGTGGTAGTAATGAGAAATTGATACACAATTTTCATTGGAAAGTCTTAAGGGAAGGGATGGCATTAAAAATCTGAGCAGAGAGGATGAGATTTAAAATTGAAGTCAAAAAATGGAGTGGCAGCATATAAACTGGATTAATCTGGCACAGGTCGGCATCAGTGACAGACCCTTGCGAATGTGGTAATAAATTTTCAGTTTCCATTTGGGCGGGGAATTTTTATACTATCTGAGTTACTGTTAGATTCTCGAGAAGGACACTGTTCTGTGGAGTTAATTAGCGCTTCTGTATTCTGATTTACAGAACTTTTATTCTTGAAGCTGAGCTAACGTTGTTTTCTTTCTGGGGTGGTGGTGGTGGGGGTGGCGAACACGATGAGTTTGGGTCACGGAACCGGATGAAGGAACCAGATAATTCGGTGAAGCTCAGTCTCACCGCAAATATTCTGAAATTTCGAGCGAACAACATTTCCTTCATCTCCCGAAGCAACACTAATTCCGTAGCTTCGCCAGCCACTAAATATACATAGAGTCGCGCCCCCACGCGACAATTCTATAAAGTATTCATGTATGTACCCCAAGGCTAATACGACACCAATGGAAATCCGTTGAAGATGAATTGAAATGGAAAAGATAAGCTTCACACTACTTTGATGTGACGGAAAAAGTATAAACAAGTTAGGAATCATACAAGAGCCTAACTATTCCAGCCCTTTCCCTCTGTTACTATCTATAGAATTTTAGTTTGTGAGGACTGATGCTTGGTAGCACCTTAAAATAGACTGGGCGGACATTCTAAAACCGCCAGTATTAAATTTTATCAAAATCAGAACAACGGTCTTCGAGTTATCCTCTTTAGAAATATTTTTGAAACGTGTTATGCTCTATTAAATGTTTAGTAAGTTACTCTCGAGATGCGAGCAGACTTAGGTTTCTGTATGCACTGTACGTTAATGTCGAGTTTTAATGAAAATCTAAATAAGCTTATAAATTTTAATTAAAAAGACAAACTGACATGTAAAAGTTGACAGACCAAATTATTTAGCTTTGTAATATACGCGCCAACACACCGAATCGTAACTTCTTGCATACACGAAATACTTAGTCATACAGCTGGAAAAGAAACTTTACAGACACACTATGCAATTTGTTAATTATAAGTTTCGAACTAATTCAACAAAACCTGATAGCATCTTAGGAAACCTTCGATAATCGTGTATACGTTCGAAATTGTCATCTCTGAAAGTAGCCTGTTAATCATATTTCAATATTTAAATTTGGGGGCCCAAATTAAAAGTTGTGGGGGGATTTCGTGTACTTTTCCTTTATTTCTATTGTACTCCCAATTATGTCCTCCGTTTTATCAAAAGCGTTTCGCACAGAGAATTGTATCTAAGTCACAATATGTTCACTTCCCATTAACTGGAACATTCTTCGTTTAGGGTAAAGTTAGTATATTTAATGAAATAATTAGAAAATTATCCTAAAAGAGTGTGCACTGTATTAGATGTTGTTTGAATATTTTGCCATCTACAGATTTATTATCTTCATGTACATGGACATAAATAACAGTGAAGTATAGAAAGTCAAATAATAGATTTTGAAAACGCCGAAATCTTCCCTCATGCTAAGCCGGTTGTATATTCTTCCATCTATTGGACCCAGTGCAACTGGTAACCCTTTTATTGTTGAGAAGATCTGAGTAGGATAAGGTAGTTCCTCGTAAAAGCCATAGAAGATCCAACTTAATAAAACAGAAGATGACAGGAGCTCGGTCTACAGACATGTTGAAATTCTGACGACAGGATATGAAGAAACCAAAGATGGATTGGCCTTAGTGACATGAAGTTTATAAAAGATGTATAAAAATCTTTTAACTGTACATACGCAAAGGACGTGATGGTAGTATAATCTTTTGTAAAATTTTAAAACAACAGTCAGTTATCTGCACGATTGTATAGAAACTTGATCAAAATAGGGTTTTAAATCTAACGCTATTTGTAATATGGGCCGATGGCAACATGTCTGGAAAATAAACACCAATTGTAAATTGGCAATAAAATATTGACCTGTTACACTTGAATTACGACTCTTCGAGACAAATATAGAGCAGTTCTTTCCCATTTCTCTTGGACACAGTAAACAGCGTAAAAATGTGAAAAATACTTGATCTAATCCTTTTAAGAAGAGAAAACATTTTATAAGAAGATCCACAACGTAAGCGGACCGATGCTGTGTGTTTAAATTTCGGTCAATGACGAAGTTTGAGCGACTACTTTGTCACAAAGGTTTGTTGGAGCAAGACAAAGAATATTCATCGACTTTCTCACAAAAGTTTCTCCTCCTATTTCTTTATCAAGTTCTTCTATCTGACCCTCATCTGGTATGCATTGGAAAGACAAATGTTAAAAGGAGTTCCAGAAGCAACTTGAAAGAGGGAAGTAGGAAGCTGCTTAACCTCTCTTTTTGTTTACTTTGTTCGATTATCGTTTGCAGCTGACAGCGTAGTAATCGATAGGTCGTTCATTCAGAGGTTCCTTGACGGACGACCAGGGATGATAAAAATATTGGTTTTAGAGTCGGTTGATAGAAAAGACATAGAATTGACGGACAATAGCCGACAGTACTATACGAATAGAATTATGTAGTTCAGCTCAAATGTCTAACTATCGGTAAACCTCCCCTCTGAAGACGTGTTTAGAAAGGTATAAAAATCAGGTAGCAGAGTTTGAAGTCATCACACTTCACATAATAATTGTTTTAAGATGATTAAACCGTGAGTAAAAAAAGGCGTTTCTATTGGAAGGAAGTGGCCAGAACTCTTCGATTGTAAAACAACTTGGAAAACCCGGACGTGGATTAATAACAATATACGAGGCGCGTCCACAAAGTAAGTTTCCCACTCGTCCCACAGCTAGCAAACCTTATATTGCGCGAAGCGACTGTGCGTACGTGATAGAGCAATGACGTAGCATGGCGCATGCACTAACGGCACTTCCCGCGTTCTCACAGTAGCATCGTTGCAGCTGTTGAAGATGGAGGTTCTTATTCCAGCTCCCGCCGACTGTGAAGTGCGGTCAGTGATAACGCTAGGCCGCACACGACTCGACGGACAGCAAGTCTCCTGCAGAAGTTCAGCTGGGAGGTGTTTAATCATCCACCCTACAGCCCGGACCTCGCTCCCAGTGATTTCCATCTTTTCCTACACCTCAAGAAATTCCTGTCCGGTCAGCGTCAGCGTCAGCGTTTTGAGAATGACAGAGAGGCGGAGATGGCTGTCACACAGTGCAAAAGGTGATACTCGCTGGTTGATCAAGAAACACTGCTCCTTCAGTGGAATCTGATAGCCTTCGTAAACAAGAACTAAGTTCAAGGTCACTGTCACCTAGAAGAATAAGAAGAAGAAGGGGAAATATTTGTCCAGAACGGTGTCTTACTGTCTCAACGTAGAAAAATCAACACTGAAAATGAATGTCCGTACAAGCGTCAGATCTGAAAATAAATTCTTTCGAAATTATGTAGTGTAATTCCCAATATAAAATAATTTATAAAAACCGGTTAGATACTTTCTGACAAAAAAATATAAAAAGCATCAGCGGTCGAAAAAAGATATACTTTAGTGAATAAAAGCATTAGCGGTCGAAAAAAGATATACTTTAGTGCCATTCGTCCATTTTATGAACTACACTTGGTACAAATAACACATACAAATTAATGTCTGTAAATGTTCGCTATCATTCTCCGCCTAAACTTAGATCTGTAACAAAACACATGATAAAGCAGAGAAATCTTAGTGTGGCAAGGATTTCGTACTTTGAGTTCAAACCTCCCACAAGAAATTAGTACATTACATAACACAAGATCCTTATTGAAACAAAATGTATTGGAAACATTTCTGATGTGAAGAATATTAATGGAAATACAAGGATATCATCTCTGGTTATGCGTGTAATTTCATTTGCAGTAATAAATTTTGCATCTGCAGCGAATTAATGTATGAAAAATCTAAAAAGAAACGTATCTAAAAATTATGTGTACTCTACTGCAGCACAAATTCTGTGCTCTTATATAATCCCACAGACTGTAGCTACTCGCCTTTATTCAAAGGCTGTGATGATTGTTGTTTTTTGGTTCATTTTTTATGTATAATTATTTCAGAAAGCGAGTCGTGTTAAACCACACTTGGTATGGGCTTAACTACTCCGTGTGTTTACATTCGGACGACTAAGAATAATGCTGATTTGTCTATATAAACTGGTGGTACATGGTTACGCTATTGTAGTCAACTAACTTGTTCCTTTCAGCTCTGTCTCGTGGATTTTGGCGATAAGAATACAATCGTGCTATTCGTGTCCTTACTGATCTCTACGAAGACAAATATTAAATATACACCCCGAGAGGATTTGGATACAGCTAAATATAGTAAACGTGGTATGCGCCATTTCTGACAGCATGAACACATTTTAGAACTTTTCAGTGTTGTAACTATCTGGTTAGTGGCCCAGTTTTACAGACATTACAACATTAAGAACAACAATAGTAACTGTGGTTATAGAATGCTCGTAATGCGATTCTATGCCAGATCATCACAGCCTATCTCTAAGATTATCTTAATATTAACGTCACCCCTAATCTTAATATTTTCGTCCAAGCCACCAGACGTAATGACTAAGGTTTCTAGTGATTTCCCGCAGTCCCTCTAGGTAAAGGTCGCGACATTACTTAAATAAGCCAACACCTCTTCCTTCTACATCCTTTGCAATCCCGCTCAATAAATCATAAACGCGTACTTACATTTGTCGTAACCTCACCCAGGTCATCGTAGTTCCCTGTGTTTCACAATCCTATCACTTCATGAGCCCCTATTTCTCCGTCGTCTTTATCAGCTTTCATTTCTGCTTCGCCAGTAGCTCTGTATTTTGGACAAACTTTAAATCCAGACCATTAATTCAGTCTCAGTCGCATTAGTTCCTGTTCTGACCACATGCGTTTAAATCTTTTGAACTGTCATCTGTATGAAATTATTTAACGAAGTCTTATATCGAGGATAGTGTTCTCAACGTTTTCCAGACCGTCGGTGACATTCACTCTTTCTTATCGAAGTAGTACAGACTTGACGCTGTATATTGTTGAGTGATTAACACAGCATCCTGCTTCTACTCAGTACTGTTAGGGAACACGGGCAAAATATTGATTAAATTTCTTGTGACAGCGTTGCCTTCTGTATCTTTTCTACAGATTTCAGAAGGAACAGATGACATTATCACTATAAATTGGATGCTGAAGCTCGTATGAAATCTGAATTCACGAAACCATATCCTTTCTATATAAATCGTTCCATTCGTTATTTATTGTGACAGTTTGATTTCAAAAAACTTCCTGACTTAAAAATTAAAGTTAGGACGAGTGGATCTGCACTTTTCATGACTTTAGGCCTATGTATATTCGTTTTAAATAACGCAGGTATTTGCCACTAAAATATATTTTAATACTTTGTTTTCGAGTAAGTAACTTTTCATATACCGTGTTCTCTGTCTGTTTACGTGAACAACATGTTTCGATTCAATGTAGCCATCATCAGTTTCAGTTCCCTGTCTTTATTTCATTACACTAAGGATCTTCTCCCGATGCCCAGAATAAAGATAAAGTTTCGTATCAGAACGTTTCAAATCAGTTAACATTGTCGAAAGTTAAACTTATTATTAAAATTTTTAAACACAATTTGATGAACCGTGGTGTGTTCTTTTCTGAGTTGTATATGGTTTGCGCGTCGTATTAGAATCTACAAGGATCAAGCAGAGTGATGGGTTTTAGTGGAGTTATAATTTTTGTGTAATACGTAATTACTGTATAGCTTAGTAGTAGTTTCCTAAGTGGATTCTCATGTAATTACTTAGTTCCAATAAACATTTTATCGTCGACTATTTCACATGTTCGTGACTATCGAGCAATCTTCATTATGCTAATTCATTGCTTTCTCTTTTGGTTATAACTCATGTAATTGTCTTCGCTTGTAGTTCAAAAATATTAACAGGAATTGTGCATTCGTATAATAAAACAACAATAAATACTGCATATACGCCCCTGAATTAGTGTAATGTAGTTTGTAACCTCAAAACATAAATGTAACACTTTATTCATAAAGGTATGATTCGTGTGCTGCTTTGTGCTGTCATATTTGGTTGTCCACAGACAAATTCCATAAATGAAATATGCATGTGTGTTGCGTGTTCGTCCACACGTGTTTTGCTATGAGGTTGGAACCTCTGGTATAATAATGACATTTTGGGTGAGAGGAGGAGAGAAAGTGCAACAGAAATTTAAATTTTAAAGCCTGAAGTATCAACCCAGCGCTCCGAAACGAACTGTACTGTTGAAAGCTTTGTACTCGTGTGCGGGTGTGCAGGAAAGCGGTAGTGTAATTAATATTTCATCTGAAAACGGTATTAATATTGAAACAAGCCTTTCAGTGAGGTGGTAAGTCCACTTTTGTCAAAGGCTAGCAACGACCTGTTTTCGGCAGTTTATAAAATAATGAGGTAATGACTGGAATCTCTTAAGAGCATGCTTTTATTCCTGAAAAGTCCGTTTGACCAACACGCTTTTGTTATATTTAGACAATTATTATATCATAAGCAGCGACAGTGTCTGTACTTCGCGTCTATTTCTGTTAAAATAAACTGTACTCTAATAAAAATTGCAACACGAAAGAATATATCACATATCTTTAACACAATTTCAGTTGCTTTTATTATGTTACATTGGTTCGATAATAAATATTATATAGGGCCTAAACTGTAAACAGTGACAGAACATTTTAATTTTGTTAGCGAAGTCTGTTAAAAACAATGCCGCTATCAAATGTTGTATAATTTCCACATAAAATGTCACAATCTTATACTAGTGGCGCAAGTGTTGCTGCTATCTTACAGTTTTGCACGGATATAATTTTGGTATTTATCGTGGTAGAAAATAGAATATAATGGCATTTTGATGACATAAAATTAATTTTAATTTGTTCAGAGTGTCCATAAGTAATGGAGTACAGACTCACGGACGTATCATATTTACTTTGTGAAAAAAATTGACTAAAATAGCTTTACCTCCCAGAACGAATTTTTTGTGCACTGACAGGAGATGATTCTTTCTAAACTAGCAATAGATAATTAGGCCTTTATAGACGATGAACTAGGAAGACAGCTTGACAGAATGATTCAGGAATCAGTGTCGCATGTAGAAATGCTAATGGAAAATTTGTGTGACTGGGCCAGATAGATCTCCGGTAATCCATATATGTCTGGTTTCTATTAATGTATCTTGAAGCTAAAGTAGATAGATAAGTTAGTCAAATTCTTCTTTACGGAATACGTCTTTTTTGGTCGACCAAGAAACCATGAAGTTAGTAAGAGCCTGAATGAGACAGCTATTGATGTCAGTATATTTTTCACGGTAATAGGTCTGTAATTATTTCGTTTCTGGTATTTTTGTGATCACGATGATTATTATGTTAATAATAATAATAATAAGTGGAAAGTAAAACCCAAAGTAATTCCAATAATTATAGGAGCAACTGGAACTGTCTCCAAGTTACCCAAAAAAATTTGGCCATCTTCTCGGGCGAACACAACATTCGGTAACTTCAGAAAACCGCCATTCATGGAACTTCATACATCATTCGAAAGACGCTGATGTAAAATATATAATGCCTTACATGAAATCTGTATATGCATATATTAAATATTAAAGACAAATGTATTTTAGGAATAGTTGCTGCACTTTCTAACTCAGGGGCGATGCTTGTCTCAGGTAGATAGTAAGTACCATGTAAAATGGTGAATAAATCGAATAATAATAATAATAATAATATACACGCCGATTTCGTGTTAAGTGGGCTCCTTGTTCTTCGTCATAGTAAAATGAAATAAAATCATAATATAAATTAGATAATGAATTTCTCGAACATGTGGCAAGATTTGTGAACGACAGTAACAAGTCACAGCTATGATTCCATCTGCGTTTGTTTCATGTTGGTAAGAATCTTTTTAATCTTACATTAAATTAACTCTGATTGATGGTTTTGAAAACAGATTGCAGATGATAATATTTAAACCTAGGAGATGGAAGTTTCAGGAGGCTAGATTAAATTTCACTATGAGTATTTAAACATTTTATACACATAATGAAATCGTGGAGCGAAAAGTATGGTGTCACCAAAAGGAGAACAAATATTAAACTGAACTGCCCATATTATCATATTTTATTTTTAAGATAAATTTTAATTAATTACTACTTTATTCAATGTTTATCTGTGTAAGCCAATAACACTTATGCTACTTACTTTTCTTAAAATATTCATAGATAAAGAGCATTATTAAAATGAATTAAATTGAATAAAGGTTCACTGCGTCTTGAGAAGTCGGTAAGAACCCGTAAGGAGTCCATAAAAGCCGGCTTATTTTTTGACTGGCTAAGCAAGTTGTCATGCTGAAGAACAAATTCTCTATTTATTTCAGACCACTCCTGCATACTTTAGCCCATGCAGACAAGTTTCGCATTGTCGTCGTTAATCTGCATTCTCTTTGCCACGCACTTCAATATTCAATTTCATGTGACGGTTCCGTACTACAGAGAATACAGCGAAGTTTCAACGTTAGGACTTTTGTTGTGGTCGACCTATACACTTGCTGTGCATCAATGTCACCCGAGGGAACTGACACTCTGAACTTTCGAATACACCAACTGTTTGGGATTTGGCTTAGAATGATTCCTGTCCCCTATCACCATGGAGACTTGGAGTCTGTTATGACAGAGAAAGTTCCAGTTCTGAATAGTTGTAGCCGGACAACTGATGGCGTTCATCTTACCACAAATGTAAACAGTTGAGTGTTACAGTGGCGCCTCCACATTTATTTGAGAGCGTGACACCAATGGAATTTACTCCACTGAGGATACATGGACATTCTATATACGGCAAGTGTTAAAGGGACAAACTGAAACGAAGAATGTATTTACAGGAAGGATTCTACACGTGTTGGACACTACAATTTTGAACCAGTATATTTGCAAGGACCAAATTTGTGACGGAATAGAACTATAAGAATACTTATGATTGTGACGTTGTTAATCAAACCAGGAAGTCAATGGTATACTTTAGTTCTTGAAAATTATTTTTTTAACAATAAATTTATAGCGTTTATGAATGATAAATGTTCATCATCATTGCCTTGAATCAGTTTAATGAAGTTTACAATTTCAAACCCTGTTTATTTAATATCAGTTTTATTATAGCCCTCCTAACTCCAAGTAGGTCTCCCAGATGGTTAATGATTTTTAACCAAAATTATGATTGATATCAAGGAAATGGTGTCCGAGATCTTGGAATGAATCCATCTGGCTCAGGATAGGATCCAAGCGCTGTCTTTTGTTATCACCGTAATGGGTAATGGGTCGAAGTTCATAAAAGTATAGGAATTCTGGATCTTCTGAGTAAACTTCTGGCGTTGGCTGAAGAAGCCAGGAACGTGATACAATCACGAAGTTTGAGGAGCGAAGTATGTGATGGCATTTTCTATAGCCTTAGCCGTGTCGCACATGCGGCTGCTTTGTTTGCGAAGTAGTAATCGACCATTCTTCAAAGCAGCATCTCCGCTTTTCACACCGGTTACGCACACTCCAAATATTCTGATTTAATCAAAATTGCTATAAAACTGCTCAGAATTTCATGGCTCTACACTTTTCTATCTTGTATCTTAAAAATAGAGTGTCTCACATTCAATATGAAACAATTTGAGCATAATGAAAGACAATACCTTCTTTTCTAATGTTTATGGATTTGAGTGTAGTTTATGTTTTAGGTAATTAAAGTTGTCCATTTTATTTGTCAGTTGTAATGATAATTGAATACAAATTATCATAGTCAGATCCAAGTGATTAATATTTGTGCAATTTATCATCAACAAAGAGAATGTAGTTATCAGATATATGTTCTCTGACAGCAATTTCTCAAAATCGACTATTTTGTCAAAATTACGACGCAGAAATAAGATGAAAATAATTAATAATCACACATACATTTGTCTCTGGAAGACGTAATATGAAAGAATAGGAAAATATACTGGAATGGAACACTCAGCTTTTTGACCTCTGTTGATGGTGTTAATTCTTTGGGCGAAAGCATAAATCAGAATGGTAAAACATTAATAGACGCAATAGTGAACGTATCTAAAACTCCAATCGGCGTCACAGTCCAAAGGAATAAGATCGACATATATTGTTATATCACAGAACCACGAGCCACGGTGGTCTAGCGGTTAGAACGCTGGCCTTGTAATCCTGGGGTCTCGGGTTTGATTCCCGGCGGTGCCCGAATTTATAACTTGTGTTGGGCAAGGCCGTGGTCTAGGCAACACGGAGTTTTCCTCCGGGGCATCCCAACAATTACTCCATTCACACACAGAAGAAGGCAATGGCAAACCACTTCTGGATCATCTGCCAAGAACGTATATGAACAGGTCCCAGTCCGAGAAAAGGATGGAAAGATCCTGTTCATATGGACCTGTCGTCAGACAGAACACTAAATAAAATATCACAGAACTCTTTTCTACAAAAAAAAAACACTTTCAACAGACTGCCTCACAAGTAATAACGTAATACCACGAATAGGCCTTTTAAGAGACGTGAGAAAAGACACATACTTAGCAGGATTTTAGTTTTTCACTGCGCTGCAACTCACAAGACATCCATCGTCGGACACGTGCTTACATAAATGTTTAATTAATAAGAGTGATACCAGGATATTTGATGATATGTTTTCATAAGGTAAATTCAAATATTTAGGATGCTACAAATGTTTAGCTTAATATCATAATATCGGAACCATTTGATTTCCATATGTGAAATTGATCTTTTGGACTTTGTTCATCGTCTTGAATTATAAAATAATAAAACAACGTTTCAGAATTTGGTTTCTGCTTTCTTTTTCGGGTGAAAAAGGGAAATGGAGACAGAATTCTTATATGTCGGGCACCCTATATAAGATAGCCTCAAAGCGCGACCAGTGGAACCCAACTTCCGAAATGTTGTTCTATTATTTTATAATTTAAGAAGACGGACAAAGTCCAGAAAGACATTGTTACGTATTATAATCCATCATCGTCAGAAACCTTCAGACTTCTACGGTTCATTTCCACTAATGCTTCTGCACACTATAGATACTTAGGGAGATGGACTCGGTTTCAAAAAGATTATTTCAACTTTAAGAAAGGAAATGTCATTAGGAGAAAACGCGTTTCGATCATCGTCACAGAGACATTATTCTTCCGACATTTGTCAACGATGAGAATGACCTCGGAAAGCAAATTCTGTGACAATCGATTTGCTCGTTCTTGTCTGGGTTAATTTGAAAAATGGCGACGACGACCAGAATAAGATTTCAAGCATCAGCGGGACGAACTGTGACGTTTTGACAGCGTACAATTGAGTACACACTTCAATGCAGAGAATGCTGTTTCTGACGTTTGGTGGCTCTGAATCTGACAAAGGAAAACGAATTGAATCCGTAAGGAATACGATAGGATATAGTAAGAAGCAAACGAGATTTTTCTGTCTTTGAGAAACCGTCACGCAGTTTAAAAGAATATCTCGCAAATGTAGCGTTGCACATTATTTTACGTTCTCAATCTACGATTTCTCGATCCAGAGTCGAATAAGAGGATGATTAGTTAATAATAAATTGAAAAGGATGTTGAAGGAAGCGGTCTTTGCCAAATATAAGGTACTAATCTCTGCAATTGCCTGGGGGGACTGAGAAAACCGTTGAAAATCAAGTCAAGATAGTCCATCTGAGGACCAGGATATGAACTCGCGACCTCCTTAATACAAAATGACGAGCTAATCACTAACCACGACATTCGGTAGGGAGATCGTGTTCGTCCGTCTGTCCGGAAATTGAAACTCCGAGACTAGTGAACGAATTTCGACAAAATCTCCTTTTAGGATTTCATATTACAAGTTTTGGGGGAATAAGATTTTGGTACGTTTACTCCAGTTGTAATATTTACTTTACATGAAGTTCAGATTGAAGTTTTATAAAATTTCAGGGAAATTGTTTATCGTGAAAGTGACTGGCATGTTCCTTAAAATATCCATGCGTAATTTTTTCCGGTACGGAGAATAATTAATGTAAGGTAAATAATTACATTGTAGTCTGCTGTCTGTGTAGTGCGCAGCTATGCAGCAGTGAATATACATATCATGGGTATTTAAGGGCACTCCGATATGGAGAGGAAAAAACGTATTTTAAAAACATACTTAGGTCTGCTTCAAGAGAACACATATTTACATTTCTTATTTCATAAAAAATAGACAACATTATTAAAATTTCTATGCTTTTGTGTCTCTCGTCGCAACGCTTTTTGAACGCACTTGCCATGACATCATGAGGTTACAACTAACCTAATACTGTTTACTTTTGTGCTGTACATTAAATCCAAATCCACATCCAGACCCGGTATGTGACCATGTGCGTAGCAGGGCTCTCTCTGCAGGAAAGCGTCCAGGATATAAAGCTAAACACGCACCGTCAACTATTGTCGAAGTAGAGCTAGACCTTCACTTCCCTATAGTCTGAATAGCGTAAATTAATTATTGACAGGGCAATAATGTTATGTTTTGCTCTCTTCTCCTTTGTTCTGCAGTTCTTGAGGAATTTAAACCACCTTCTTATGAGAGATTTCGAAACCGTTTTGCCGACATTTTGATAAGACTTCTTGGACGAGGAGTCAGTTCGTCTGTCCTAAGACGTCTACATATGACAATACACTACAGAAACACAAAGACAAACATCCATCCAGCGGGGTTCGAACCCACAAGCCCAGCATCGAAGCGATCAGGACCCAGACTGTGGCGCTGCGATCGACAGTTGTCTTATCTCATCATCCGTAAAACAAAATTGCATCTTATTTGAAGTTAATATCTTTTTTAATTTATGTGGCTAAAAATATGAACCGTTGCTGCTAGAAATTTGGAACTTGGTATGGACACAATCAATAAATATGTGTACAATTTCTTAAATAGAAGGTGTTGTTTTAAATTTATAAACATGGTGTTTGGACAAAATTATGCTTTTTATTAATACTGTGTAAATCTATACTGGTGGAAATTTTTAGCAAAATAAATTTAATTGTGATTAACTAATAATTCTGTGTATTCTATATCTGGAGATAGAAATATGAAATAAAATACGCGTCATAAATTATTTTCAAAATATCATGCAAAATCATAATTGCTTAAAAAATAAACGACGAATGTCTCGGTGTGCGTGGTGTAGACTGCACATTTGTAGTCTTCTCTTAGTATCAATTTTTATAACGTTCAAATATTTTCTTGATTAGACTTCTGAAAATTTAATAAATTTCTGTACATGTGCAATCTAAGGATGATTCTGTCTGTAGCTGATGATCTTGACTATACTCCATGAAACAGAGTCTTTCGTGGGAAACTGGTAGTCGCCTAGCACGTCAAGTAATTCCCCGTCTTGTATTTAATCTGAATATTATATACTATTCAAAAGAGCCAGCCACCTGTCTGTGTCCTGAACCGAAAAAGTCTAATCCACACTCTCTAATCCTATGTCCATAAGATCTGTTTTAATATTATTCCCTTTTTACGCCTCGGTCTTTTGAGTCGCCTATTAACGTCGGGCCTTTCAACCAAAACTCTACAAGCATTTCTCTTTCCCAGTGTTTGTTACAGGCCCCGCCTATGTTCCTTGATTTGATAATCTTCGTATTTAGAGAAGCATACAAATTGTGTAACTTCTCATTGTGCATTTCTCTCAAGATTTCTGTTACTTCAACTCTCTCATATCCACATATCCTCCTCAGCACCCAGATCTCAAACACTCGATCTGTGTTCTTCCCTTACTGTGACAGGCCAAGTTTCACACCTCTGCATTAAGAAATGAAACTTATATATTCATATATTTTAATCTCCATGATTTCATATAGCAGACGAGAATGTAAGCGTGTTAGCAAGCATTTCCCGAATTTAATCTCCTTTTTATATCATTCTCAATTCTCACATCGAATTTAGTTACGTTGAATGACATTCTGAAATAAAGTATTTATTAAGTTATAAGTACGGTTACAAGAATGAGCCCCTTCTAAAGAGCTTACAGGACAGTCGAGTATACTTTAACATCATCTAAACCCCGACATGTTCATTTGATTTCTTTCATACTCAAAGGGAATATGTTTCAGTGTGAAGTCGTCGTGTCCTTACCACACTAAAAAGAAAAATCTGGTTTGATTAAACCATAGATTTTAATCACAGAAAATTTGTATTTTATTTATGTATCGATTGTCTAATAGCACTGTATTAAATATGTCTTTGAATATATGCTTTAGGTATGGCTATGAAGACGGGAGAATCGGATGAAAAAATATGATTCAGATCCCACCGTGACAAACTTGAGGTCCTGAGGAACTTGTTACAGCATTTTGTTGAAAATTTATGTCCATTAGTCTTTACATTAGCACTTACCTTCACAACATTTTTCAAATAATGGAATAAAAATATGACTGAACAGGCACAGAGAGATGACAGCTGTAATTTAGGGCCTTTGAAAAATAAATAGGCTATTAGTCAAACAGAAATCACTTTGCAATACCCACAAAGATACACCAGAATCAGTTACTAACTTACTCTTGTAACAAGAAGGCAATGGAGAAACTTCTTAATAAGTTAGGAACAACTTCAGAAATTCGGATGCTATCTCAAGAAAATAGAAGGGTTTCTAAGACTACTGCTTCTCTTTCTGCATATAAAATATATAATAAAGTCCGAGACAGAGCAGGGCTTATCATGTTCCTGGACAACCAACCCGTTATTTCTTGTTACAGTCTAGCACAATTAACAATTATTAAAAACTTAATCATTTTGTAAACTTTTAAAGTTTAATATTTAAAATTTCAGGAGTAGCTACGGATGTAATCGCTTATTGTACCGTCGCTCTTCGTAAAATTAGCTTATTATTGTGATAAATTAGTTACTTAAAACAGAATATTTGCACTTACTTTAACACTGAACTTTTATGTCGCATCACAGTAAAATTTAATAAGTTCCAAAAGTAAGAAATTCCTATTATTAATAACAGAACTTCGTAATGTTTTAAGAAATAGTTCCGCACGTTATTAAGATATTTGTAGACTGAATGACAGAATTTGTATTTAAATCTTACAAAATTAGAATATTTTGTTTCTTTTAAGTTCCAGCCGCGATAGAGTACACGTTAAAATCAAATAATTAATCGGGGTGAATTATCTTATACTAAAGGCTGCATACGCGTAGCACCAATATTTTGTGGTCCACAAACGTAATTCTGTTGCCTGTTATAGCCCTATAGTTAATGAAATAAATTAAAAGAAATTGCTGTCTACAGTGACATCTGTAGTGTGATTATTTTTGAGGCAATGAATATTCTTTTGCGGTAAACGAACATGAGTACAGTGGGGTATGAAAAATAGCTGGCGTTTAGAAAATTATAAAGTGGAAATTTCCACTCAGATTACTACTCTGTATATATCCAGCGAATGAGCTGGGATAGCTCAGTCAGTATAGTGACTAGCTACGGGCTGGACGACCGGGGTTCGGTCCCCGACGGGGGCAGAGGATTTTTCCTCTAGCCTTTGCGTCCAGACCGGCTCTGGGGCCCACCCAGCCTCCTCTACAATGGGTACCGGGTCCTTTCCCGGGGGTAAAGCCGGCTGGGGCGTGATGCTACCCCCATCTAGTGCCGAAGTCAAGGAAGAGAGGAGCTATACCTCCTCTCATCCCAAGCACCTACATGGCGCATAGCGGGACAAACTTTACTTTTATTTTTACATATCCAGCGAGTCTCCTCATGCGAAATACTGAAAAACTTCGAAGTTTTGAAGATTTTCGGAGACGGGAGTTATGTATAGTCTTTTTCCCTGTGTATCGACGTAGAACCTGCATTGAATTGTACTCGAGTCTTTAATAATTTCGTAAATGTCTCATCTTTATTGGAAACCATTACGAGTGAACATGAAACCTACAGTGTATTTCAAGTCGCTTCGATATATTTATGAAATCGTTTTCAGCATAAATCATATCATGGACCGAATACTTAATCTACCACAAGCGTTTGATACGTTTCCTTACAAGCAAGACATATGTACTAATGTGTCTGGACTAGGTTTTCCAATGTTATCGACATCCGTTACTAATGACCAAATAAATTGCTAGAAGAAACTATCGTTGTGACGGAAAACACTTAGTGCCAAAAAGCGATCATTAGGAGTAGCAAGTGAACAATGCTGCCTCTGAAAATGAGGCACTGCCTACTGCTGCTGGTCTCCCTTTTTCCGAACATTTGTAAACCTGCAAAAAATTAATCGAATGTTTCTTGTAACAGAATCCATGGTAATCTAAACACAAATAAAACTCTTGTCCTTCTAGATATATCCGTAGGAGCAATTACTGTCACGCTTTCGCCCCTCAGTGAATTCCCTTCGAGCTATAAGTGACGAACCGTGAAGAAATTACATTTAAATAAACGTTTTACTTTTCACTATGACTACGGAGAGAACCTAAACACGTGTTTAACATTTTGTAGCTTAGATGCGTCATGTTTGTGTTGAACTAAGTATGTATTTATTATTCCAGTCTATACACAAACTTAATTTAAAATGTTGTTGTTAAAATTAAAGCGCTTTTCATCGTATTACGATGTTACATTTATTCGGCGCTTATTATTAATTTAATTAATTAAGATATTGTAGGTGCGTCATATTGTGATTTATTTAAATAGTATTAAAATATATTAAAATTGGCCGTCAATCACAATATAAGATAATTAAAAGTCGGTAACCAGCCACGGGCAAGCCGCGGTGGTCTAGCGGTTAGAACGCTGGCCTTGTAATCCTGGGGTCTCGGGTTCGATTCCCGGCGGGGCATCACTACGACATACAATCATATTAGTGACATGTGACACAACAACGGATGAAGATACAATATGAAGGATGAGAAAATGATAAGAAAAATGGAAACTAAAAATCATTAAAAAATCAGTAAAATTCAGTAATTCTGTTAAAAAGTTTATAACATAACACCTGATGATGGCACTATTGATAGCCGAAACATGTCGTAAATGTTCCACATGTAAATCGAGTACTCGATAAGGAACGAAAAATGATATTTTAATCTTTTAATTATCTTATATTGTGATTGACGGCCAATTTTAATATATTTTTAATACTATTTAATTAATTAATTAATTTAATATATTAATTTAACAACAACATTTTAAATTAAGTTTGTGTATAGACTGGAATAATAAATACATACTGTGTTTAACATGTTGCTATGAATATCCGCCTTTATATTTGATCTGTACAAGAGGAGTCATCTTAACGTTGTACATTCCAGGTCTTACTCTCAACAATAAATAGCGCATATATATATGCCGTATTTTCTCTATTTAAAAACGCAATTTTATGTATTTTGAAAATTCTGGAATCGGAGTGCGTCTTACTTTTGATGGCGTTTAAGAATCGACTTAGCCTTCTTTCCTGGAAACCTGTTACTAGATCAAGTGTGCGTCTCGCAATCGACGGCTTCTTAAAATAGAGCAAACATTGTAATTATAAGTAGGCTACTCACAGTAAAACATTGCACTAGAGGTTTCTTCGTAGGTGTGAAGTCTCGTATGCTGAATATGTGAATTTTCAAACTCGGTTATTTTCTGTACTTTCAGAAAAAAATATCTACTTGTTGCTCTTATTATTAAAAATAATATAATGGCTTCGGTTTTATTCTACCCGTGGTTCTTAAATTATGCAATGGTTGTTAGAGCGACCCCTTAAAGGCCCTCATAAATAATCGCGCTTATTAAATCCAGAGTGGATGCAATGACCCATTTTATCCACAGTGGTTCCTTTAGACTGTTCATTAGGTATTTGACGACAATTGTTCGTACTTAGATTATATAGCGTCGAATGATATAATGATTAGTGAGTAATAAATTGTAAAATGTGTAGTAGTCGGTCGTGGCGTGATGTTATGTACTGTCCCGACAGGGACTGTGTTAAACGACGAAAATCTTCAGTCTGGTTCGTCGATGTTCTGGCAAGCGGATTTGAACCCGAGATCTCACTTGAATTAAACTAACTGTGCATGTACTGTCTCAAAATATTTCGTTTGAAAGTGATGAATGAAGTTCTTTATGAAGCAGCGAACACTTATCCAATTATGTAAGACTTGAGGTTCTCACAGCGGTGAGTATGAAGATTTCCGTCTTCTGGGTTGTTGCGCTGTGTAGTCTGGTCGATGTTAACCAACGTTTCAGAGGTCATACTGCCTCCATCATCAGGGCGATGAGTATGAAGATTTCTGTGTTCTGGGTTGTTGCTCTGTGTAGTCTGGTCGATGTTTACCAACGTTTCAGAGGTCATACTGCCTCCGTCATCATCGCCCTGATGACGGAGGCTACACAGCGCA
Organism: Zootermopsis nevadensis; assembly: GCF_000696155.1. The sequence goes on from NW_019059606.1 coordinate 1,675,091, forward strand.
ACAACCCAGAAGAAGGAAATCTTCACTAATCCAATTAGTTTAATCCTTTCCGCACTGATCTTTATTATTATATGTTTATTTACATAGTGAGGTAACCCATAATTTTTATTCTTCAGCAAATATTACTACTATGCTCAAATCAAATAGAATAATAAGCTCGGGCATGTGGGACGGAAGGAAGAAGAGAATGCATACAAAATTCTGGTTGGAAATCCCTGTCGTTAGTCGGATTACGATACTAAGGCGGACCGGAAGGAATTCTGGTGCGCGAAAACGTTGATTGGATTTACTTGGTTTAATCTAGGGACCGGTGATAGGGTCTTGTACCTTGATAGCTGAGTCACTGTCATCTTGTCAAAAAGGTCTTTGCTTCACAAAGTTAGCTGCAGTTTTCCAAAAATTGTGGGAGATACTATTCAAACAGCAAATAAGTGCTCTCAGTTATAGGTATATGGGACCTGCCCTGCTGAGTTTAGATGACATCTGATATATGAAATCAGTGTTCTCAGCCTTTCTTGTGGCTACTATGTTGAAGGCAGACAGCTATTCCGGATCAGGTAACTTGGAATAACAACAAAACCTTTCGCTACGACCGACCATGCAATTTTAAGACATCGCTAGTAATATCTACTCTTTAAAAGTCGTCGTGGTTATTTGTAATAACTGCAAGACTGAGGCTTACGTTCCAGTGACCGCTTTCTTCAAACACGAAATTTAATCATACCAGAGAAATGAGTGCTTCCAAGCGAGAAATTTCGTTGCGTAGTAATGAAAGTTTTAAAAATCAAATAGAAACTACGTGCTGGCTAACACTACCTCCGAGACGAGTAGGGCCGACTTCAAAATACAAATTACATATTTTTTAGAAAGTGCCTGAACTCTCATATTACACACAATTTTAATGTGAAGGAATAATGGATGCATTTTTATGGAGAAAATATTATAGACCCTGTAGACTGACTGAGATATGTATTTTGAATTTGAATGCTAAAGTGATATTTTTATAGGCGCTGAAGTACCAGCCATTTAAATCGGAAACTGTATTTATCCCAGTGCATTTGTAGGATTTTGCATAACATTTATCTAATCCTTTAAAAAAAACTCCTTTTTATCTTCATACTCACCGCCTTGAGAACCTGAAGTCTCACTCTCTTTTGTACAGATAAAAGCCCAGACTGTTCTTGTCCTCGAGAGTTTACCGTAAGCGAATAATGCGTAGAGTGTTTCCCTTTGATCGCAGCAGTAGACTACAATGGCCTCAAGAGGAGGAAATTTTGCTGTGTTAAGGCGAGTGGACTGACTGTCCTGCCAGCCGGTCATTCCAGCCCGCATTCAAGTAGAAAGCCCCATCTGCTGCAACCAATAAATCATCTCTCTTACCTGAAATTGTGTTGTGTTGTGCTACAAGTCGAACAGCGTTCGACAGCACGTTATAATAGAACGCGACATCCATAAATCAAGACTTTTTAAGAAGTGAGTAAGCGATGTTATTTTTTTCTGTCTTCCTTTTTTCTGGAAGTTTTAACGTATTATTTATTATACATATAGAAATAGATGCATTAGCAGGAACCCGTTAGCCATTCTGCTTTTCCAACTTTATAGCTTTTAATAAATATATGGATTGATTTAGTAGATTTTATCGTTAATAAGGAGAAAGGGCTCCTTATTTTATAAACCATTTGTCTCAGAATAACTTAAGAACTCTTCAACAAGCAACTCTTCATGGTAATTTTAATATAAAGGAAAATTAAAGGTTTCTCACGGAGTACTAGTACACTTCGTAAAAACAGTTTAGATTTTAGGAGATGGGTAACCCGTGTATTTTACTCCCTCGTATTTGAATATGAGCTTAGAACTTAGTGAATTATACAATGAACCACCCATATTTATGGACTCCGAAGGCTTATCATTGTGATCACAAAAACGCGCCACTAGAC
>NW_019059606.1:1686035-1697234 GCF_000696155.1 Zootermopsis nevadensis
AAAGCTAAATGCGTAAGAGCGCGCTTTGAAAGTGCTGCGTTTTGATATCGTGTTGTTTCTCCATGCTAAGAGCGATAGGTTTAAGGGCTGGGCATTAAACATTAGCGTCTCATTAATGAGCGTTGTTGGAGACAGAGATACGCCGCAAAGTTTCAGATATGTCCCGCAAACTTTGCACGACATTAGGATTAATATTCAACTGATGTGTTCTCTTCCGGCATTCTATGTCTGCAGTACTTCAGCAGACTTCGTTGGACGACTTGCAGCTAGAGTTCTTTAACCCACGGGTCGTAACTCGTGGTAAATTATTTTAACGGAGATAAGACATAATAGGTTTCTACTATTACATTCCTTTTTTTAACGAACTCTTATAATTATGTAGTCCATTTATTTAATTTCAAAGAGCCGGGATAGCTCAGTCAGTATAGTGACTAGCTACGGGCTGGACGACCGGGGTTCGATCCCCGACGGGGGCAGAGGATTTTTCCTGGGACAAACTTTACTTTACTTATTTATTTAATTTCAATCGAGCGCGTCGTGTTTGTTAGTGTACAGTGACTACGCAAAATTTAAACTTATGTTATGCCCCCGTAAACGCCTAACTATTAGGCAATGACGTATTTCTGACTTACTTTGTTTTCAGCATTACCTGTTTTCAAATATTAATGCTGTGATATCAGTTATACATCTTTAAATACTGCGTTCACAAAGAGTCTGTGGTACTATACACCAGAAAATTAAATGCATATTTATGAGTCATAATCTTTAATAACTTAACAGACTTTCAAATATTACTGATACAATACCAATGAAAGTATATAATCACATATTAAGGATATAAGATGGAGTCGGTGCCAGCGTAGACTCACAACATTGCCAATGCAGTGTTCCTAATAAAATGCCAAAACTGTGCTTGATTTTTTATACACCAAGAAGATACCTTTAGATGTAGTGGATTTTATAAATATTTGTGGTCTGGTTTCATTTCCGATTTTTTTAAAAAAGTTCGAACCCATGGTAGCATTATTAGTAGGGTTTACCGTACTCTTAAATGAGTCTAAGGTCATATATTACTTATTTCTTATTTTTATCCGTTGTTAGATTTTGGTGTATAACTTGCGTTTTGCGGGATAAACCGCGTAGCTTGTTGAAGGATTTTCCACGTTTCGGCAGATATTTCAGCTGCCATCCTCAAGTTCACCCCAAATACGAAAACTACAGTTTTGCCCAAAACGTAAACATTTTACCAATCGATGCGGCTTGCCCCCAAAAGCCGAAGTTATAAGACAGTTTCACGTGCTTGCAAACTTTGTATCCAGTAAAATATTTTAATCCTAAGAAGGAGTTAGTAGTTTAGCATAGAGAACCTTAGTGTTTTATAGGGCTCACCTAGGCTGTATTTTTAGGATTATGAAATATAGTACCGTACGAAGGGCTGGGAATGTATCTGGATCGGGGAAGAAAAGAATGCATGCAGAAGTTTGCGAATGAACTTTCAGTACCGAAGTTAAGATTGTGTGGTGCTGTACAAAACCTCCCCCATATGCGTGTTTGGTGAGATGATTTTTACATTTTTCAAACATAGTTACTTTTTATGAAATGAGAAACAGCATGGTTAAATGAAGTGAAGCTTTCTCGGGCGACTGAAGTTGATGAAATACTCTCGGGCTACGAGCAGCGTCAGGTGGCTGAATGGTGAACAAACCAAATCTTCTGGCAAAGTTTCGAGACCCATCTCTGTTCTCATCCTTAGGGTTTCTGGGTAACCAATCCGTTACTTTGTTGCGTGCAACAAAACTTAACAGTTACTTAACACTGGAAACAAACTGGTAATTTTTAGTAAAAGAACTGATTTCACCTTCTAGTTGCGAAAGATTGTGTATGAAGTGTGATTAAAACAGTCTGATATTGGAGGCGGTCTCCAGATATGGAGTGCAACTGTGATGCGATCAGAGAGTTTCGACAGCTGACAAGGGGTGGTCTTCCAGCTACAGCCACTTGCCGTAAAGAAATGGCGTGTTACGAATTGTAGAAAATGGCTTCAGACTTGGTAGTTTCATACAAAGTGCGTGCGATGTTAGATTAACTCAAATGCAAACTAAACTCGTTCTTAGTCTATTAGTACAGATCCCCAGTACCAAATTTAATCGAAATCCGTCGATTAGTTCAGGCACACAACGTTGTCACAAAGCTTTAATTTTATCAATTCTTTGCAAAGAATGAATCGAGGAAACTTATAATTGTAAAATTATAGACGAGGTATTTGCGAAAGCAGGGATGCATAAATTGGCGAAACCCCCATGTTACAGGTAACTGATAATGTAGTAAATGTGCCCTGATCCATCATATTACTAGTATTACGGAACACATAGCGTTCACTCGTATGAATTCCTCATGCAACTGACTTCATACTGAGAATCATCGAAGTGCAGTTAAATTCGTGAATACTCGTATAATTTTTAGAGCGTACGGATCTATCAAGTGTCTCTTCATTAGCTGATTTGTTCGATGCCTTGAGTTTCAAGTTCAAACGTCGGTTCATTTACGAGTAGTCTGTAATTGCTATGGGTATAACGGTTAACCGAGATAAGAACTTATAAAAGGTTACGTTTCCAGACTACCAAGTAATCGATTATTTTCTATGCCGCGTATTTATCGTACTATAGTTGGATAAAAATTATAATTATCTGAGTTTTTCTACAATGGAAGTCGTGTTAAAGGTTCCATTGCTATTATGTAATTAATATAGGATGTTGGTAGGGGATCCTTCTGGAAAACGAACACTGGGCAGACCAAGGAGATCTGAGGATAACATGAAGATGGATCTTAGGGAGGTGGGCTGTGAGGATGGCAAATGGATGGGGTTGGCTGAGGATCGTGGCCGGTGGCGGGCTTTGGTATTTTCGGTGTTGAACCTTTGGGTTCTGCTACCAGAGAGTTAGTTAGCCTACATAAAAGCGGAAAAGTTTCAAAATAAATTTCAAAAGAGAACGATTAATTAAATAAAAGTATCCATTTTCACAGAATCACCCGAGTACGAATGCTTTGTTTCGTGGGGTTCTTAACTGACCTACTTTCGACGTAGTAATATGTTAATTTTTTAGCATCTGTCTACTTTTATGTACTGTATATTTTAACTAATTTTACCGAAATTTTCAGTCCGACGTGTACCAATGGGAAACGGAGATCATCGGTCCCTGTACATTACATTATATAAAGCTTCTCATTTAAGACCGATCGATCGCTTTTTAGTTTTCGAAATGGGCGCACTGGAAGAATCAATGCTGCACTCTTTTATATTAATAAACATTGTCAGGCATTTTCATAATTAAGGAGTCACTAAGTTTCATTACTCTTCTGTGTCGTGTTTTGTTGTACTTGTTTGAATGTGTTGTTTTAAACTTTATTGTACATTGTAAGAATATTTAAGTAGGTACATTTTGGATTATGGTGTTTTGGATTATATGACACGAAGTAGTCAAGTATTTGCAAACGTTTGGTAGGAATACGTCAGCTCGATATTTATGGTAGATCATAATAGCACACAAAACTACATGGCGCCATAATCCAGAAAGTAATGCGTGTTTTCACCGCCGTCCTACTAACTTCGCCTAACGTAATTCTGCAATTATTATGAGACATTATTCTCCTCTTTATATTAGTCGCGTTAGAAATGTGTTTGGCTTTCACAACTTTCACTGCTTAGTTTATGCATGCACTTAGCACAGAAGTGAGATATAATTTTAATATCACGCCATTTGACACAGTAATACATTCCCCGTCAAAATAATCTTCGCTGAGAATAAGACAGTCAGTACAATAATATATTAAATAAAATAATAATAATTTGTCCCCATGCTTAAGAATTACGCCATAATTATGCATAGAAGAGTGAGAGGCGCCATTAACCTCGGTACCGTACGCAGCGAAATAGTAGTTAATATTCCTACTTCGTATTCGGAAGATCCCGGTTTGCCCCGGAGACCGGCTTCCTGAGTAAGACTCTTTGTGGTTCTGTTCAGTCCCTCCTCTCAAATGCCGGAACAATACTTTACATTATACCGAGATTGCTTCCATCCGTATCCTTTACAATTCATTATTCATCAGTCATCCTCTTATTCGAGGCTATATACTCTGAAGTATTGACAACATCGTTTAATGAACCGCAAATAAAAAATAAATAAATGACAGATTTAAAAAAACACATTCTCATTTCTATATTTTATAGCTTGAAAGCAACCGTTTTGTGTAATTCTTTTCGGTAAATAAGTATTCTACATTCATATATTATTTTAGGGGAAGACATATATTTTAATAAATAATCTATGTAGTGCATTATGTAGCTAGAAATTTTACAGTAATGATCTTTTCTATCTCAGCTCTACCAGAGTATTTAAAATAATACTGTTGCATCGTCCTAGCCTGAGGATAACTTAGATGAAAGAAAGCTTGAAATTTGTGGTCGCATTAGACAATTTATTATCAAGTTCAAATAAAATGTTGTATGTGGACCTAATCCCTTTATCTCTTTTTGTTCTAAAGATTAAATTATCGAACTGGGGTGGGGGGGGGGCGGAGGATTGGGACATGTCTTTCAAGTGCGTCTTATGCTGTAATCCTAAAGTGAGATGCTCTACAAATCGGCTTGGAGTTCGCTTATTTAATACTAAGAAGTCGCTTTTTAACCAAATTTTCTCGATATGTACAGTTCGACTGTCATGAAAAGAAGTCGTCTCTTATATAAGTTGGATGGGTATATAGTGCCCCGGGAATTTTTTCTTGGTTATGAGATATTTCTGTCTTATTGCTGTAACTTTGTAAATACATTAACGTACAATATCCCTTTCATCGAAATTTTGTTTGTAGATCTATTTTCGGAACTGAATGATACTGAGAGACAAAACCACAGAGACCTCTTAGGAACAGAACATTGTTTAGTGCTGTGATAGCCATTGAAATAGCCCCAAACTAGTCTAGTCTGTGTTGATTTCACTAGAAATGCAAATGGTCATTTGACGATGAAACATTGGAGGGTCTATTCGGGGCTCGATTCTGCACCTGAATTACAATGGTAATGATATACACCGTTGCCTGACAAACATTTGTAGAGGTTGATTAAGCTACACATCCTGGGAGATAACCACATCACAGTAACTGTAGTTGGTACCCTAATACAATGTCGATGCCACCTGTTTCAGCGAGAGGGAGAGCACGGATCTACACACGTATATTTCTCCCACATTATTGAACTAGTATCCCCCAAATGTAACGAACACGTTCTGTATTTTGACTCGGTCAATTTGTTACACAATTGCATATTTTTATAGGATTTGAAGTTTTCACGGCTGTGAGTCTGAAGATGGCTGTCTTCTGGCTTGTTACGCCGTGTAGTCTGGTAGATGTCCATCAACATTTCAGAGATCCTTACTACCTCCATCATCAGGGCGATCATCGCAATCTTTTGCATATCCTTATTGTTTTTCCTTTGTTTGTCTTAACGTAAGATGCTTTCTGTTGTCAGTCTTAAGTTTTGTTATTATGTCCTCCAGCTAACACGGATTAGAACTTCCATTCTATATTTTTAGCTAATTAATTTACTAGATGCGTGGTGAAATATCTGTGTCTCGTAAAGTTGTTCGATGGTCAGAGTGTCAAGGAATTCCACTCCCGACATATAACCCAAAGGTTCATTACAATGTTCACAACAGCCCGCCACTGGACCATATCTTTGATCCAGTGGAATCCAGCCAATACCCTCATAACTTGTTTCATTATGACCCACTGCATTTTAATATTTTCTCCCTGTCTACTCTGTATATCTCAAATTGTACCTTCCCTTAAGGGTTTTTGACTGAAACAGTGTATGCTTCTCCCATTAACCACGCTGCTTTAATTATTATTATTATTGTACATTTATGTTTTCAGTTCATTGATTGTTTGCTTTTGTATAGTAATGTTTGTATTGTTGTTAGTGCTTGGCTGTTATTGGCCTTTTTGGCTGTTGTCAAGCACTTTAATAAATGAATTGAATTGAATTGAATTTTCCACTTTAGATAGCTTATTAGTTTTGTACGACTCGATCTAAATTGGAGTATGGATCTGTTACTTAGAATTCCATTACTCCCACTGATTCTACCAAAGTTTAAGGAATTCAAAGGAAACTTCCAGCATTATGTCACGGCAGATTTTTTAATGGCCTTGGTGACTATAATTATGAAGACGTTTTAATTACGTTAAATTTTCTTTTACTCTACCTGAGGAGGAGCCATCTTGATGCTCTCTTTCTCATGAATATATTTAAAGGCAAAATTTGCTGCCCATCCGTTTTGGATTCGGTTTCTTTGCGCGTTCCCTCCAGATCCATTACAGACTACTTCATGTTTTTTGTTCATCGTAGTTTTAAGGCTAGTCCCTTGTTTAGGTGTGTTTCTGCTGCCAATGTAGTCTGTTAGCGCATCGACATTTTTAACAAGGAGAATATTTTGCTTAGGCGTTTTAATTAGCTAATTTTCTTTTCTTGTAATTAAAGTTTCATTTTGTTTATATTTAACTGATTTTAATTTAATTATTATATACTTACGCATATTATTTAGCTCATTTGCTTGTTGGTTATTAGCAATAAATGAGTTGAATTATTTGTACATTTATATGTTTTTTTTTGTATTTTAATATTTCACTTTTAGGCATATTATTTAACTCATTTACTGTTAATTATTTTTTAATAAATTGATATATTATCATTATTATATTGTACATTTATATATTTAATTCATTGTTTGTTTGTTTTTGTATTGTTATATTTATTATTAGTGCTTGGCTGTTGCCAAGCACTCTAATAAATTAATTGAATTATTATTATTATTATATTATTTTCTTAAGAGACTTCAATAACTTCTTTACATAGCCCTTAAGGGCAGAATGGGATATATAAATGTCCAGTTAATTTACATACATAAAATGTCCACTTCGTTAGACCTTAGCTGCCAGTGAGATTTGTACTATTAGTAATGTTAACATGTCCGACAAGAAATTTAATATAAATAATTTGTTTGAACGGGTCAGTCGATAGGCCTAATTGCCGTATTATTCTTGTGGTGACTTTGTAATTGGCTCCTGTACGTGTTCAGTTACTACTTTAAAATAAAAATTGCGGTTTTATAATAATCCAGTTCTTTGGCACTGGAATTCGAATTTTAAACTCCTACAGAAGAACTGCTTTCCTTTGGAGGGCGGTTGCTGCTAGTTGCGTCCAGTGCATATTATCATAATAGCCTTATATTATTTATAAAATCATATTCTTATTTAAAAAATATTTACAGATATATTATAAATTATTTATAATTTGAAGTGTATGTGCAATTAATTGATGCTACGTAAGTCCAGTTTATTATTGCCCGAACCACACTTGTTATTAATAGTATTTAACTTATAAATTATTTATAATTTTAAGTGTATGTGTAATTAATTGATGCTACGTAAGTCCAGTTTATTATTGCCCGAACCACACTTGTTATTAATAGTATTTAATATACTTACTTTCAATTCGATTGCCCGAACCACACTTGCTATTATTAGTATTTAATATACTTACTTTCAATTCTTAAGTAAGGTGTCACACAGTTGATGTCGATTTGTGTTGTATGAAAGATTGTTTGTGAGGTAGTATTATCTCTTTCATCGTTTTTGAAAGTTACTCAGAATATCTGTATTTGTGGCAGCTGTACAGACGACCCAAGTATATATCATTAAAAATTATGTTTCAGAGGCACATTTTAGGAAAATGTTATGGGTAGTGAAACTTATTTATGGACGCGCTGGTATCTGCAGTCAGAGACTGTTTTATAGTTTACGCTACTTTAACAGGGTACTGAGAAAAATACATAAAAAGTCCATAATATGAAATTGAAGATTTCTTTGTGTAAATTTTATAGCACATATTTCACTTTGTGCTGAAGAGGAATGTTTTAAAATATCCATCTTATGAAGGTAAGCTGGCGTTCCCTTCAACTTATATAGTTGTAACTTTGGAATTTGACATTACTTTCGTAAATTCCTGGGATATCTTTCTACCACAACATGAAATTCCCGTTTTCCAACCGTGGTTTCCTAAATCCGTTGAAATAAAGAAGATATTCTGTTTCACTGCATGAAGCAGATCATTTTTACCCTGTCGGTTTTTGTGACATAAGCCAACTTTAGACTTCATTAAGGAACGAAAACATATCAATAATATGCTGCCTAACATGATATTTACCTGCATAAATAATTGATATCCTATGACCAAAGGGGGTGGCTACGTATAAACTAGTTCTAAAATTGTAACCATTGTCGATATATTGGCAATGATTCATTTGTTAATTACTGTCAATACAACAAATATTTTATGTTAGTAATTTTGTTTATTAAATTTTCCCTGTATGCTTCGAGCATAATTGATCATCATCACGGAAGTTTGTTAAATGAATCTGTTGATTTACATTAATATTTCCCTTTAACTATGTTTGTTTTGTGTTTCTGAAAAAGCTAAGGGGGGCAATAACATGAAAGCAAAACTTCCTCGAGTTAAATCTGTAGACATGAATGGGATCAACGGGTTAGAAGAAGTACCTAGAAACATCAAGTATTTCAGCAAATGGCGTTGTAACATAGGGACAACGTTGTAAATCCTGAGAAAGTTTGGTCTACATTTCTGCAGTTGCCATACAGGCATTGAGTTATTTATCTATTTGGGAGAGCTCAATAGTAGAAAGAAACCGACTCTCCGGTTGGTATTAACGGTCGACCGAATGTGTTGGTTCCGTTGGGCGCCGTAATATTAATTCATAGGTATGTATGTTTTGCGATCATTAATGTTACTTACAAACTGATGCAAAACGTTACATAAATTTCAATTGTCTTTAATCATATTTTTATCGCTGTACTTTTTAAGCTAATAACTTATAAAATTTCTGAAACGAAATGTAGCCGTGTAAGTCATCTTGGAAATAAAAAAAAATCGAGTAATTTGTTTTTGTTAAAACGTCAGAACTGTAATGCTTAAACATTTTAAAATTATAATCGTCTGTAGATATTTAAGCTTTGTGACAGAATTGTCTTTGGAAGTGACGAAATATTTGTATGTTATGCCTTATAGACCTATCGAAATTTAACTTGAAAAAATGAGAAAGACTTACGTGTGATTGAAATTCATGTGAGTTAAACTATCATTTTAATACAATCAGCTAAGAAATGCAATAGTCTGGTGAACGAACGCTTAAGGAGTATCATACAGTAATTGTGAAATTAGTTGCTGTCCACATAAGCTAATGTTCGTGTTGACAACGGTACTGTATATTATTATAAATTATAAGTATCAACTTTTGTGCTTACAGAGTGCTTTAAATCTTTCTTGAATTAAATGTGTATGCTAATAGTCCATGTGTCTAGGCAGCAAAACATGTAACACCGAAAAAATATACACGCATTTTAGACATCGGCACGAGGTAGTGTGACTGCTTAGCCTTGTCCGTCGGACAATTTACAATTTAATACGAAGCTCTAATAGGTGGCCTCAGAACGAACCTGAACGCTGTAGCGAAGAGAGAAATATGCGCTCTTGTCGGAAATTGAATCCCGATATGTAACCACTTTAAATAATGGGATATCCTGTTTAAAAAATCTAAAGTATTTTACTGTGGAATCATTGTGCGTTTTAAAAATGCCATTTCACTGATATGAAACGTATTTTGAAATTTCTAAAATTTTCAGAACGAAAGTGCATAACAGTACGTATTATCGGTTAATGAAAAGTATATGGCATGATATTGTTTCGGTAGTGCTCTATATATATATATATATATATATATATATATTTTCTGGAGGTATGTGGTATGCAGCTCAATCGCTTTGCGTGATGTTATTTACTTAGATTTTCATGGTTTTATTTATTCTTTTGACTTCTTCAGGGTTTTATCTTGGTATTGCCTACGAACGTCTCATACATTATTAAATTATATTATTATATACATTTTGTCATCGATAAATATAACTTCGTTATCCAAGGAAGGCGCTCGTCTGGACCTCTCTAGAAATTCTAGTATCACCCTCTCCCAAAACACCCTCCGATGCTTACGTCAGTGAACGAAAGGAAATAGCTTTTGAAGAACTCTAAATAATTATTAATGTTTATAACTTCATGTAAAGTAGTGTATGAAAATCTGAAAATCTCTGTTAGTAAAGGATTCTCACCTTTTGTGAAACCCGAAATTTCGTTTCTTGTTTATAAGAATACGCTACCGGTCCCTGTAATAGGCCAGGTGATTGCAATACATACACTCCACAGCATTTTCTTAATATCCATTTTAATATTATCCCCGATTCATATGTTAGCAAGATTGTCGTATAGAAGCAAAGGCAGTCTCTCATCGTAAACTAAACACAGCCTGGAATTGCGTGCTCGTGTTGCTAAGTCTCTGATGTATTTGTGATCTAAAAGAAACTTTCACGACAGAATTTTGCGTTTAGAAACGTGCTTATGTGAGTCTTTGGTAAATTGAATCAAAACAAGACGCCTATTGGTACTTACACAGTGCAGCGGTTCTTTGGGATATATACCCAGCGACGCCCGTAACAAAGTTTGGGTTGAACGCAAACAATGACTCCTCTTGTCCAGGGCAGTACATGGCTGCAACCAGCAGAGCATCTTACCGTCTCGTTTAAGCGACCATCTGCAGGAAGACCTGTTCATCTTCTCAAGTACTTTTCATGAGTAATCGTACAAACAAAACAAACGAAGTACGTTCTTGATGTGTGGAATGTTTTAGACAGTTCTCTGGAGAGATTTGTTTGTGTCTTTGTTACGCCCTTGTATCAAAACATGTGTTGCATTTATTGAATCTTATTTTTCAACAATAATCAGGGATAACTAGATTTAGAGAAACGTAAAAAGTTAAGACTTGAGGTTCTCACAGCGGTGAGTTTGAAGATTTCCGTCTTCTGGGTTGTTGCGCTGTGTAGTCTGGTTGATGTTAACCAACGTTTCAGAGGTCATACTGCCTCCGTCATCAGGGCGATGAGTATGAAGATTTCTGTCTTCTGGGTTGTTGCGCTGTGTAGTCTGGTAGATGTTAACCAACGTTTCAGAGGTCATACTGCCTCCGTCATCAGGGCGATGAGTATGAAGATTTCTGTCTTCTGGGTTGTTGCGCTGTGTAGTCTGGT
>NW_019059606.1:1697250-1711291 GCF_000696155.1 Zootermopsis nevadensis
TCATCGCCCTGATGACGGAGGCAGAATGACCTCTGAAACGTTGGTTAACATCAATCAGACTACACAGCGCAACAACCCAGAAGACGGAAATCTTCGTAAAAAGTTAACATTTACTTATACATATAAAGACAATTGACAAGTATATGTGACCTTTATGAAAGAGCTATACATGCTATAACAGTCTATAAATACCTCAATGGAGCGGATTCAATATTTTTATATCTATGTTGCTACTCAATAAATTAACGCCAGTTCCAATCTCTCTTTGAATTCTTTGACCTTTCTGATTGTATTTTATAGAGAAATGTTAAGTAGCAACTGCTTTTGATTTAGACAACTCTGAATATAAAATTCACTAGAAAAATATTTATCTTTTCGGACATCACTATAAATTTTATTTCAACGCCCTTTAATTAGCCAAATTAATTTCGCTGCATTAATGACAGAATTGTATAACATTTTCCTCATAACCGAAACATATGATTTCTCGAAGTCTGCAAATAGCTATGCATATGACTAATTGATCACTTACGTCTCGTTGTAACGTATGTCTATATAGGAGTATTAGTAGAAAAAAATAACACAAAATTGTTTAACGACGACTTCTCATTTTCTTATTTAATTTATCGACTGTGAAGAATCGATTGGAAGTATGAGGAAAGAAGCACTTATGGCCTAATTAAATTATTATCTCAGTGTTTATCTGGAGTGCTGACTATTCATCACAGTGTTTGATGATATGGAGTGTTTCTTTGTTTGTGATCCAATTACTTAGTTACAGAATTTCGCTTTTAGAGTCTGACATCAAGTTTTATAATGGCTATTGTCTTCAGGTAAACATTGTCGTAAACTGAACATTTGTGTGGACCATTGTGGGATTACAGATGATCCGGAAAGGGTCGCTGTGTCTTTGGAAAGACAGAAGGTGTGAATTTGCAGTTCACGGAAGAGAAATACAGAATTAAAACATGATTTTATATGGTCACTTTTGGTAGTTTCTTACCCGTTTCTACGTCAGGACACATTAAAACATTTAATTTAATATGGTACTAAATGTTGATGTATGTTTTATTGTAAAATTATGATTTAATGAACAATGTTCATATAGTTAATTAAATATATTTAATTGTGCTGACTCTAAATTTATGTATCGTAACGAGTTTTACAGCTTATACAATAATCTTACATTTTACGAACGAGTCATGAACAAAAATATTGACACAGAAATAAAACATCAAGACTATATGCGTTTGTTCTGATAAAACGCATTAACCTACGTAAGCATGATGTGTAAGGGAGTAATATTATATCAAAAAAGCTGCAGCAAAGGAGTCCGTAAAATGAGGCTGAATAAATTCACATTGATATTAACTACACTTTAACAGTAATTGTTTAGTGCATTTAAATTCAAAATTACTTTGCACGTTTAGACTCACATCACTTTACACTTGTTACGAAATATGGGCCACATCGTGTAATAACACTAGAACAGTTTTTTTTTTGTTCCTTTACAGATACATTTGAAGACACCAGAGATGATACATTTAACTAACTTGTCCTCAGATATATTAATGTGTTCCCTGAATGAAACAGTCCTTAGTTCTGAAGTAGCACGCAGATTGTCTCTAAGAGAGTATAACAGTCTTCTCATCTCATATTACATAATATCTTCAGTTAAGAGTTGTTGCTAAATAACTTAATAGTGAATTTGTGACTGCACATAGGAAAAAAGGCTGAAAACATGAATAAAAATCAAAAAGAAATTCTGAGTAGCTTCGCTACGTGTCGTTGTAGTGTACGTGCTAGAATTATTGAGCTGTGAAACTACTCAGGATTACTTCAACTGTAGGATATTCCACTGACCTGTGTTTGTATCTTATTACGTCCTCAACAGTACGTGACTGTATTTTAAAGTCAATCTTACGTAGCCGTGCCAGTACAACACGAAAGCACGGAAAGTTTATGCGGATGCCATTTGCAGTCCTGGCGTAACAGTAGGCTGGCAATAACAACTGCATGTACCGTGCATTTCAGTTAACTCCGGTCTATGCCAGTTTCGACCAGAATTTTAAAGAATTTTAAAGTGTTAGAGATGCGTAATTTTCACTTCTTTACAGCTGAACATTTTCTTCATCTGGCTGAACAATTAATTTGCAAAAGGTTATTAATAGTTGTTACAGGTTACACATTATGGATAGTTAAGGGAGAAAAGAATATTTAGATGAAATTAAAAGATACGAGGGTGAGTCAAATGAAAACCGTAAAACTGAGATAAAAATTCGAAATATCGCGCCATTGTCATATAAGTTGGCAGACATGTTACCAATGCTATAACGAGTATCCTATAGGTGGTAGTATAATGCAGACAAATATATCGCCATCATAGTGCCAATTTGAAAATGGCTGCTCCACTAGTTACGTGCACGAAAGAAGAACAACGTTCTGTAATTCGTTTTTTGATCAGTGAAGAATCTTGAAGAATCATCTTCGACCTGCAGTCAGATCAAAGCAACGTGGACTTTTGACTAGAGGTGTCCTTGACATGACAATGCTCGGCCCCATACTGCCCGTGCAACAAGTGGTTGCGCAGACAACCACAAGAATTTTTTTCTAGAGGAATCCATACACTTCGTAAACGCTGGAGGGCCTGTATTGAACGAAATGTAGACTATATAGAAAAATGATATAGTTGTGTACCGCTTTCACTCAATAAATTAAATTTTAAAAAAAAATTACGGTTTTCATTTGACTCACTCTCGTATGTGACAGGATTATGAACAGAAGTGAGCCTACTAAATGATTTTATAAACTTTTATCTTTCACCTAATAATAGTATGAAATGGGCAGGGATCGAGATTCGTGGTCGAGTGGTCATCACTCACACGTTTTTGGGAGCTTGCGGCATAAGACCTGTTCGCGGAAACCGGCTGTTGTGATTGACGATCATCGTGGTTTTCCCTTTGTCTCCAAGGTAATGCTGGGATAGTACATTAGGCCTCGACCAATTCCTCCCACTTCCTTTTCAATTCATTATTTACGAATTATTCTGTCATTGGGCGCGATAATGTCGGAGTTAACAATTAATACAATCAATGTGACGGGCAATGCAGGTACGTACAAATTAAAAACGTAAGCAATGTTTCAGTCAGATAGCCTCAGAAGAAAGACTACTTAAGATGTAGTTGGTAGATAATACTGAAATGCGTTTTTGAGAAATATTATGTCAAGATGGGGACTAGATTTAACCGGTTCAGGTTCGGGTTTAGGAGCTGGCTTTTCTGAACACGTCTGTGAATATCATAATATTGTAAGGAGCTTTCATTCGTCTGTTGGACAACCACAAACTATTTATATGCAATTCGTACTATTTTGTTGAGTTTCTGTATTAGGAATAAATATTCCCAAGAATGTTTCTTTCTGCTGTTTGAGTAACACAGTGATGGCTTCTCCACTGTGAGGTAACGAAGTGAGAATTGTATAAATTGGGGTAGGGAGGTTGTAAGAATGCGATTGTGGTACTGTCCAGATGGATGGGATGGATGAGGAATGCCACAGATAATCTCATTTTTTATAAATGATTAATTTTTAAAGTTGATTGAATACAATTCGTAAGCCTACAGTTTTTTTTTTCACCGTTATCAATAACAAGATCTAAAAATTTCTGTTTCGGGTATGAGTCGCTATGACTTTTGCAGGTTTTTCAGAGTTTTGGTTAACTTTGCAGTTGCCATCTTCAGGGTGAATGTGTATTAGAGGTTTCAGGGAACCGTACGTAGATCAGGCGGTAGGCTGCAAGAGGGATGCGAACTGGCGGGCTGCTATGCAGTCGTAACGAGCACGTACGTGACTGAGGATAATGTGTCTTATTCTTCAGAAGAAAGGTACAAAGAACTGACCTAACGAAAATGTCCAGTTTCATCTTTGTATTGAATTTATTTTGGAAAACACGTTTTATGTTCGTATTATATTGTAATTAGCTAATAATAGACTTAAATAAACATAAAAGTCACATGGGTATACGTGATCTCAAAAACTGCATTTGCGTTACATGTGTTGACCCACACCAACCTGGACTTCATATTTTGGTAGTCATTGAGGTACTACTTATTACTCGTATTACTTATGGCTGAATTGACTTGTGCTTGTGTGTGAGAGGCCCTAAGGATATTTCTGTTCTGTCAGCCGTACGTCAAGACGTGGTAGGCTTCTTCACGTCTCCCAAAGGATGAGCCTTGCTTCACTCCGTTATTGATTCTGGAGCCGTCCCAATTGCAGAACTCACACTTGAAACTTTGTCCGGACAATTCTGCAGCCCGGACCTTTCTGCACGCCGTACTCTAGTCCCCGTGCAGGTTCTACACTCTCAGAAATATAAATAGCCTGCGCTCCGGACACTGCATTCCGACAGAATAGCAGTTTCGTGAATCAACACTTCCTTTTATATTACGAGCATTATGGCCTCCCGTTTATTAGGTCGTCCTTATGACGTTTTGTACCGTGAAAGTTCTTTACGTTGAGAACTTATACATCTCGCCAGCAACCAGTCTGGATCATAGTCGTCTGTCGACTGTCCACGATAACTTACTCAGCGTATTGTCAGCGACCTTCATACGTAGAAGCTGTCTACTCCATCCGTAAGCTGTCGACGTACCATGCCGTGATGACAGAGGAACTAGTGGCACGTCCAAAGCGAAACCCTGTCTCGGCAAAAACGAAGAGTAGGCATGTGCTGTACTAGCCGTCAATAAATAGCATACTTTAGAGTCAAAACAAAATACAGTAGAGTCCCGATTAGCAGACCTGAATTGGACTGAAGGACGGTCGGATAATCGAAAATGTATAATAATACGTAATATTAATGAAAAATAAGAGGTTTTTATCAACTCAATTTATAACTCATTTTATAATATTATTAAATTACTAATGAAATACAATGTTACAGACAAAATAGTATTTAACACAACACTACGTCAATAAAATAATTATTTTTTTAAGAAACAAGTAGCACGTATATGATTCTGAGCCTACTTACTTTTCTTTGCGTCAAGGTCACGCCAGCGCCTGAACATTAGTGCGTCGGTTAACCTGACTGTCGTATTTTTCCTGTCAGTCCAGCCAGACGGTGAGGTAGGACTTTATTTCACTTTCATCAATTACATCTCACATAACATTTCATTATCTAGGCCAGTAATTTACGCAGCTCTGACGATGGAGACAGTATGTTTCTCCGAAACTTTTGTATGTACTTTGAGCCTACACTGCAGCAAAGACAAGGAAAATGTCATCAACCTGTATTGTTGTTCTCCAAAATTTGCTATGAAATGACTATATTCTGCACAACTGCAATATGAATGTAAAAAAGGAGAAATAGGTTAATATAAAACTGTACGTGTAAGATTGTATGAATAGGCTATCTGTACGAGGTGCGATCGGAATGTTTCTAGACTGCGCGTATAAAAACCCGTACACTTATCTCAGGTATTAAATTCATTCATCACCCTCGAAGTAGTTCCCCACGGAGCTTAGGAAGGAAGTTGGGGTCGGTTCTTGCAAGATCTTTTAGCTCCTGACAAACGAGAAGTCGATTCTGCTTCTGGTCCTCAGACAGGAGCCTTGGTTTCGCATGTGGAGTTCTTCCTTTAGAATCAGCTGACATGTCCCATAGCCTATCCCAACAATGTCGACCAAGTCGTTGATGGTACGACGTCGATCTTCGTGAATGGCCTGCCGAATCTTGGTAACATTTTCGGGCGTTGTGCTCGAAGATGGTCGTCCAGAACGCTCGTCATCATCGCCAGAGGTTCGGCCATTTTTAAAACGTGAATGCCACACAAAAGTTTGTGCACGACCCATTGCGGACTCCCCAAATGCTTGCTTTAGCATTTCATAGGTTTCCGTAGCCGTTTTGGCGAGTCTTTGGCAAAATTTGATGCACACGCCATTCCGAAATCGCAGGAGGGTCGGTGTAATGCACTACCAAAACGCCCGTAACTAAGAAACAAATGGTAATTCGATGATGCCGGCTGGCACACTGATTAACTATGAATGTAGGCCGCACCCCCTAGCGGCAGAAGCTCGTACTACATCCGGTTCGCCCTCTATTGACAGTCTTGAAACTTTCCGATCGCACCTCGTTTGTGATTATCATCAAAAACATCACAGATTAAGCTCTTGGTATGTGTCGATTAGTAGGATTAAACTGTTCATTCTTATATTTTTGTGACATGACCGTAGCCCCATCTGCTATTCTGTTTATATTCATGCAGCCTCTGTTACTTCCAGTTCTTCTGTAGTAGTTTTTATGAATTGTCATTCTGTATCCTGCAACCGCTCTGCAGGAAGACATTTCTTGAGGACGGCTGTCTTCTGGGTTGTTGCGCCGTGTAGTCTGGTAGAAGTTTACGGACGTATCATAGGTCCTTGATGCCTCCATCATCGCCCTGATCAAGGCGATGAGTCTGGTAGAAGTTTGCCGAAACGTCGGTAAACATCTAGCCGACAATACGGCACAACAACCCAGAATATAGCCACCTTCAGACTCACCGTTGTGAAAACCTCAAATTTTACAACATATTTATTGTATATTTTACGTGCAATTAGTTTGTAGAGGGCATGAACTAAGACCCTTGAGTTACAGTGACCAATAAAAGTAAAACGTATACATGAATAAGCTTATTCTCGGTGAAGGAATTTCTCAGTTTATTTTCCATCGATAACACTCACGTACCCCTAACTATTGTTTGTGGGTCTCTGTCAATTTTATTATGAAATTCGAGTTTTGTCTGCGAGGGATGTATTTTTTGAATCACGTTTTATAATGGTATGATACATTTCTGGTTTGTTTGCCGAAACACGTTCACATAATTGTTTCATTATCATGTCGTCACCCGACCATTTAACACGCGGTATTATGAGGGAACTGTATGCTTCTGAAGCATGTAATTTGTAATTACAATATTAATGAGTGGCATATGGCATAAATCTATTTTCTCGACGCCGCTCATCTATTTCAGCTGAACTAATCTGAGCCTGCAATCGCCCACTGACCACGGGGAACAGAAGTGGAGGCCCGGCCTGTTCGTACGTCCTTATTAATTTTAGTCTGCTTTCCTATACAAAGAAAGATAAGTGCTTTGGTGCATTGTGATGCCTTGTGGACTTATAAAAATACATTTATAGAGTCATGGACCGTGAACATCCCCTTAATAACTTTTTAAGCGGTCATTGGATTATATTCATGCTTTTACATGTAATCCCATCTTCATCTGCTTTCAAAATAATTTTCTTCCATTAATAATACCTATACGGCGACTGTGTGGTGTTTTAAACAATATTATTGAACGTAATGTTGTGTCCTGAAAAACAAATGTGTGTCAGTCAATCTTCAAAAAATATTTTAATTTGTTCAGGCTCTTTCTGTAGACTGTGAAAGAACATGGCGGTATATATTTAGGCTTATACCTTATATGTAACTGCACATTCAGCTGTCAGCTTTTATGATGATGACGTAGACATGTGACATTTAATATGATGGAAAATTCTGTATGAATGATTTGTTTACTGATTTGACAGTTTCTGATTTACTGTTAGTGACGGTACAAAAAGCGAATTACATATTCGAATAGGAATTAGTCCCAATGGATTTTATTCTCATAAAGTAAACATTGATTGTATAATTACTGATGTGTATTTCTTGTTGGTACGATTTATGTGTGTGAAGTAAAGTGGGAGTCTGGTCTTTAAATTACTTGTTCTGTAATATCAAACCACAATGATGATTAGAGACAAATACCTTTGCAGTAAGAACCTACAAACTGAGCGAGAAAACCACGGTAGGCAAGAAGACGGATTTGCATTTAGTAGGTACACTTTTAGAATTTCGGTCAATGTCAGTCGACTGTCCTTTTCAACTTCTAGCAAATACCGTTGTGGTACAAGTTCTCTGCAACCACTTCTTTACATATCCACTTCGTCTATTCATTTCTTAAAAGCTCCCTGTCAGACCCTAGTGACAGGGGACTTTTCACTTCACCGAGCTGTGTATCTGCACGATCAAATACTGCAGTATAGTGGTTAGCGCTGTCCTTAGGTTTTCGGCTATGATTGTAGACTGAACGAGGTCCTTTGATTTATTTCTCAAGACGGATATTAAAATGTTATATTAATATAATTTTCGCCGCTTAAAATTACAGAATTTTTATAACATTCACCATCTGACTGTACACTATATTCGGTTCATAACAAAATAAGCAAAGGCAAATAAATATAAAACATTCAGCTAACTTTTCCCATCTCGGTAGTTAACCATTTAAATTATAAAAACCGTAAATCTCGGTTTGAAACATTTTTACATCATCTTTGAATATTTTTGTGACTTTACGTTGTTAGAGAAATAACGCTATTTCTAAGACTAATGGCGAGAAATTAAAAAAAATGCCTGTCCAGTTGCTGAAAAATGACTTTTTCCATAACATGATTTATATGTAAGTATATTCCGATATTTGGTTACCACATTGAATTTAGATGTATTTTATGCTTACAGACATTGCAGCTGGGTCCCACCATCTAAATCACTAGCAACAATACAAATATGCCCTCATACTTTATAATACACTGTCTGCTGTATATGACGTGAATTCATAAATGTCTCTGTATCTGCTGTAACACTGCAGTCTCGTTTCTACGATACGACTGTGAGCTCCATATGACCGTTATGACAATCAGAAGCCCAACTGTAAACGCGAAAGTTCTAAGGAGAGAACTTTTAGGTGTTATGCTACATTCACGCATCGAACGCTACCCACGAGGTACCTCGCTTCAAGGTAATGATCTGTGCAAAAGCTCATCTCTACTGGATTTGTTTATTTGGTGTTTAGAACAGCATTTCTTAACCACTTCCAGTCGACATGCCATATAATCTCACAGGTACACTAACTGTCCCAATTACATTTATGTCGAAATATATATAAATTGTGTAGGCTTGCTATAAATGGGAAAATACGTTTAAAACGCATTTTTGTCGTACAATGTATGAATATAATTAACTCAATGGAACAGTGTTCTTCTTGAGAAGCTAATAGTCGTTCAGATACTCAATAAATTCTCCACCATATTTAAAACCAGATGATTTGTTACCGTCTTTAAAAGAGCCCGCTACCAGTCCGCATCCTGAGTCAGACAAATCAAATTCACATTCTCCAAATCTATTTTAATAGTATCCATTTTAATATTATCCTTCCGTCTATTCCTCTCTTGTAAGTGGTCTCTTCCCTCCAGGCTTTCCAATCAAAATTTTATATAATTTTATCATCTGCTCCGTGGGCGATACATGTCCGTCCATCCTAATAATATTTGGTAATGAATCCAAATTTTGGAGCTCGTCGTTATGTATTTTGCGTCACTCTTGTATCACTGCAGCTCTCTTAGGTACAAATAATCTCGTGAGCACCCCGTTCTCAAATATAAAAGACCAAGCTTTCCTCCTCCCTGTTCCCCGGGGGGGTATATTAACCTCCGATTCACAATCGCTGTTTTAAGAGGTCAGCGAAGAACACGTGTCTCACTATCTCTAATGCATAAACATGTCCGCGGGTCAAGAGTGCACACTGTGTTGTGTCAGGGAAATTTGTTGACAAGGAAGGTCTCTGGGTTTCTCAAAGTGGGGGAAGAACATGAATTGACGGTGTTTGGCGCTGAGAAGAGTGTTTGGGACCAAGAGGGATTAAATGACAAGAAACTCAAGAAAACTACGTATTCATGACCTCCGTGGTTTTACTTTTCACCAAATATTTTTAGGGTGATGAAACCAAGGAGCGAGAGATAAGAAATGCGTTCAAAATTTTAGTCGGAATGCGGGAAAAGAAGTGACCGCTTGGAATGAGAGGAATAATATTAACACGGATCTTGGGAATATAGGTTTAGAGTGTGTTCAATGAATTTATCTGGCTCAGGATAGGGTCTGATGGTGGACTGTTATGAGCACGGTAATGAATCTTCGGTTTAGCAAATGTGACCGACTGGAGATCGCTAGAATAGCTGTAGATGGTACGTCGTCTTATCCCCACCTGTCTCTTTAGTGATCATTGGGTGGCTTTTGCCGACTGAGGTACCTAGTGGACGGCAATCAGATGGGGTAATGACACTAGCAAGAAGAAAATCAAGTAGTTAAACACAAACATCTTCATTCTACTTCAAAGAACACAAATTTCTGAGCGTGCTGTGGTAGTTCTGCGCACTGTTTATACAACAACAGCACTTAATTTCCTTCTGTTATAATTAAAGAAGTTTATCACATGAAGTGTTTGCACCACAGCAGTTTAGTGTACATTCACTATCTTTATTCCTATTATTTCGTATACCTGGCCTTATAAATTTCTATCGGGTTAAATTTAAAATAGCGCCATGCAGTTCTATACCAGGGCTTCGTTCATATCTCATTGAGAAATGTGTTGGACGTGAGTCTGAACATTCACACGCCACCTTCCCAGCACTCCTCTTTGGTCTACAAATCTAAATACAACATCTGATTTGGTGTATTTTGCCAGTGTTGCAACACACTTACAAATAGCTTGTTAACACTTTTGTTAATTATAATTTAGTCGACCTGGGATTAATCTCGTTACCCAAACGACAGCAGGAAAGCTTAACTGAGGTCTAAGTGACATCTTTTAGTCTAAGCTGTTTTAATGGTGGTTGGCTTCACCTCCTTCCGAGATGACACATAATAGGTGTTAGAGTATTGGAATATGCCCCCCCCCCCCTTCCAGTGTCAGCTCGTGATGGTAACAAATTTCAGGAAATTTCCAAAAGTCTCTTCTGTGAAGCAACAACTGTTTGTTAAATGAAACGTGATGATATATGGTCGCACATATGACCTTTTTAGTTCTTAATATGAACGCTTGCACGATTTCCTTTCTTTCGTCGTTCGGGTGCTCGATCTGGGGACTCTCAGCAGCAACATAAAAGGTGGAGAATTTCTGCACTAACTGAGGATTCTGATTCATGAAGTTAGCCAGTCACCGAGTCAGAAAAGGTCTTGCAAATAACTACGAGCATGAGAGATAAGGGTCATATTTAATGTTGGGCATTTGCATTGATAAAGTAACATTATTTTGACTGGAAAAATATAGCATGTGCCAAATTTATTTTTGAAATCCTAACTTAACAGATTTTAGAACCTCAAAGATGACCTCCGATGATTCTGTCTTAATTTGACGACGTTCATTTAAAAATTATGATTATACACGACGTAAGTTAATTTTGAAATTACATTTTGAGGGGATTGTCGCTTTTCTTAGAGTATTCTTTAGAATTTGTCAATATAAACTTAGCACAATAATACATATTTGATAAATGTTTAATCTATCTAAGATAGGAGTGGAAGGTGAAGGGGTATTCTGAATTTATGTTGGGTTTAATTAATTGCCTGAGGTTATGTAATACATGCGGTGTTCCGGAACGTCGCTGTACACCCCTCTTCTCCCTCCTTCTTTTGATGCCAACCAATTATTAACCATTGTGGTCCAATGAGTAGCACAAATGATTAATGTAAACAGCCCATAACAATAGCAAAAACTGAAAGTTTAACCTTTTTCCAATATTGTTTACGTACCTGTTGTTTTCTCATTAAATTCTTGTGTAATGCCGGGGACTTTAATATTATATCTGTCTGAAGTTATATCCTTTAAATTGTTTTGTCGACTGAATGGTCTGGTTTCTGATGCCACGTAAGTCGCTCCTATTATTGGCGACCACCTACACGATTAAACCGTCACAACCCAGAAGAACAAAATCGACATCTTCAGCCCCGTCAGCATCTCAGATCATCTTGTCTTCATCGTTTGTCTCGTGTTCGATAGATCCCGTCAGAATTCCTAATATGCAACATTTAGCCTGCTTATCGGATTTATAATATCTACAGGAATACCTCGTTTTATTGCGCTTCACAGATATTGCGTTTTTTATAAATTGAAGATTTGTGGCAACCGTGCGTCGAGCAAGTCTATCGGAGCCATTTTTCCAACAGCATGTGCTCACTTCTTGTCTCTGTGTCACATTTTGGTAATTCACGTAATGTTCCCGCATTGTTTTTAAGACATAATGCTATTGCACACTTAATAGACTAAAATATAGTGTAAACATAACTTTTATATGCACTGGGAAACCAAAAAATTGGTGTGACTCGCTTTATTGCGATATTCGCTTTATATGGGTGGTCTGGAGCCGAACCCGCAATATCTCCAAGGTATGCCTGCAGTTTCGTGCTGAATCATATCAACTTATATGAAATTTTTACACATCCATGATATCGAAAATCGTTTCGGCTAGAAAATATCTTTATATAGTCGGTGTTAGAAAACAGGGCCTGAGAAGAAAATTTGGATCTAAAAGCTAGGAAATAACAGGACTTTTTTTGGATAAATGCTTAGTGATGTGTTATCAGATTGCAGTGATCAAAAAATATTGTTACGGTAATCGAATTGAAGAGGATAAAATTTGGTAGGTATGCATCAGAGACGAGAGAGAAATTCAGTTCAGCCGGAAAATGTGATTGGCAGATAACATCACCTTAGCGTATATGAGGTTAATATTGAAATCGATTTTAAGAAACATATTTGAATTAATGTAAACTAGATTAATCTGTGTTCAGAGTATGTGCCTATATACTGGCTTAGTAATATGTTTGCTTGTTCTTAACAATTTTGCCTCCATCAGTCTCCGTTTGCTTGTCCTTAACAATTTTGCCTCCATCAGTCTCCATCGCCCTGATGATAGAGGCAGCAAGGACCTCTGAAACGTTGGTAAACTTCTACCATGCTACTCAGTGCAACAATGCAGAAGACAGCCATCTTCACACACGCCGTCGTCAGAATCTCAAATTCTCAGCATTACATTGTTTTCTGGCTGCGACACCGGGTTCTGCGGCAGTGCAAACCATTAGCAACCAGCAGCTGATCCACAGGCATTTTGTTACGCTTATGACATCTGAATTTCAAGTCTGGGACAGGTTATTCGTGTCTGAATGGATTGCATGTACCTGATTTTCCAACGGGAGTAGGAAAGAACATCCATCACGCTTTTCGGGTCGACGTTACGTGGTGGTACAGACGATTCGTATGAAAGTGCCCATTGACTACATATATTGTGAATTATATATAACGTTCCATTGTTTTAAATAATCAATAGTTACGTATGCTTTGTATCGGTAAATAAGAGGAAATACGTCATTAAATACTTTCCACTGTCACCATGTTAGCATATTTTGTTTAAACAGCTCAGAGCTATTATTTTGACGTAAATACGTCTATATTTTAGAGTCAGTGTTATTCGGCAAAAATGTGTTACGAAAAAGTGTTACGAAAAATTGTTACGAAAAAGTGTTACGAAAAATTGTTACGAAAAAGTGTTACGAAAAATTGTTACGAAAAAGTGTTACGAAAAAGTGTTACAAAAAAGGGAAACGAAAAATTGTAACTTCATTGTTATGTTAATAAAGAATTGAATTGAATTGAAACCTCATCTGTTTACTCAGCATTGTTGTTACCTAGGAAACAATATATAAACTTCCTTTCCGTATAGACGTATTTACGTCAAATTCTCCGGAACCGTGGTTCCACTATCACTTTTTGTCTCTTCAAAGTATTCGAGCGAAAAACATTTGCGTGATTTTTTTCTCTTATTCCTTGGAAAATAGAATCAGTGAGGACTTCATATACATGCGCGTTCAATTCCTATCCCTTTCTTGTCTTCACGTTTACCTCTGTTGGAGTGAAGATGCTAGGATCTGAACGTTCTTCTCCTTTCTTTCCTTCTATGTTTTCTTATTTCTCACTACGTCTTAAAAGAAAATGTTGTTGGCGTCTTGTCACGGTCTGTCTGGGAGGTTTTCATCATTTCTCCTGGGGGTATGTCCTTCAAACTTCTTGGGAGACAGAGAAAAAAAAGGACTTGTTCTCGCACCCTAAACTTTCTGCAACCTCCGGCACGAATCACAGTCCTATTCACGAGTCCTGACGACTCGTGGTTTGCTGTGTCTGATTGC
>NW_019059606.1:1711311-1724220 GCF_000696155.1 Zootermopsis nevadensis
ACACACACACACGCGCGAAGCACATCACGCTGACTACAGAATGTCTCACTATGGCCAAAGGTTTGACTTTTTGTTATTTTAGAGTTTTTATTTAAGATCAGTTAGAAACGTTTGCTTTACTTCTCGTATCCTTGGTCTCCTTCCCGATCAGAATTCTGCAGCGCAACCCAATTACCTGCGTTTCTTTCCGCTAATGAGCGTTCCCTTGTATCCAGGGATTTACAACAGCAGCTTTACAGAAGATCTTTAATCCATTGGGACCTCCTTGTGAATGTCCCGAACATGAGGCTTTTGAGAACTGCTTGCGATATATGGCCACATCAGAACTACGGATTGTACCCACACTGCTCGTATAGTTAACGAGAACAGTTGGGAAGTGACGTAAAGTATTCGCTTCTATTATGCTACACATCCTTAAGACATTTGGTTGGAGTACTTAGACCAGTGATCGATCTAAGGACTATTGACTCATAACACAGAAAACTTAGGGAAATGTAACAGTGTCTCAAGTGGAGTTCTAACACGCGATCTTGATGTTCAAGCCGTCCAAGACCGTATAGTGTTTTTTTTTTCTTTCAGATGGTTGAAAAATCTATCAGCAACGTTGTGAAGGATCTGTGAACTTGAATAAACGTCTGAGACACGTGTCTCCTCAAGGCAAGGAGTTTTTTCTTTGTTTAAGTAAAGTGCCTCAGTCAAAATAGAAATACAAATGGTTCGACGAAAACATCGGTAAACACATACGGAACAGGAGATTTACAGGTCGATAGGTCGGATGAGAGACAGTCTGAGGCAGACTAGATAAGTCAGGTATATAGGATTATATGTCTACATAAAAGGATGACACATGGATGATGCATTTATGGGTCTAGAGGTGGATGAAATACCTTAATTCTTAGGTTATTTAACGGCGCTTTCCAGCTACATACGTTGTTTTAATCAGCGCGGAATGGGAAGTTGATTATGAATGGTATTGTTTTATGTAGGTAAGACTTTAACTGTGTTGATCTACTTCATGGGTTACGGACCTAAATATCAAATACACTGAGAAAATATTCAGGAATGGATGACTATTTCGGAATTGGAGGAGGTGGGTATCGCCTACCTTCTTCGTATTTTCCTGAAGGGACTGAGATAAACCACGAAAATCTCAGTCATAATAGTTGGTAATATGAACGAGATTAGAATCGGGTGACATTGTAATAGTCAGGAGTATTAATTACTATAACATCAGCTTGTTGAATGAATGAATGAATGAATTGGTGGATTATGTCTTGGTATCGCATGCAGTGTTTCGGTGTGACGAGGACTCTAGATTCTGTATCCGACGAAGTCGGTGGCGGGCAGTTGATTTCTCTCTCAACTCATCGCCACTTGTGACGAGAGTGCGCGGTTTGACTGGCGACATCCAAGAGTAAAGTGGTTTCGCAAGATGAGAGTTATTTGCGCTGAAGCTCTAAATCCGGAACAGATGGGAGATAATGCAATCACGTTGCTTCCTGTAATACGCTCTGCTAACACTGGAGGAACTCTGAAACCTCAGACTGGATATTCAGTTAACTGCATGAAACACGAAACTCACTGATATTTAAAAATTTAGTTCCTGTCTCAAAGAAAACACAGTTTGTCTCCATTACAAAAGTCAATCGATTAATCAAGATTAAGGAAATAATTCTCGTTTTTTTTCTTGGAATTGTACGAAACCCATAAATACACTCTACGGACAAACTGCAGTTACAGAATATTAATGTAGGTGGTGCATATAGTTACCATTGTGATTTAACCCTCCAGGACTCGCGTTGTGAGCGCAGCGCCGCATTTTCAGTAAAAGTCTGATAACTCTTTCTAGGAATTGTTTTCTCTCCTGTCGCTTTATCTATGTTAAGAGGAAACCCCCTTCCATGGAAATTTCAAAGGAAATATTTCTAGCTACGACTATAGACCCACTTTGTTCAGTTTACTTTTAGAATTCTCATAGTGCGGCGGCCCGCTCATACACGAGTGTTTGTATTCCAAAGTGAATTGTTTTTAAGTTTCGGTTAATTTCGTCTCTATTGGTCACGTTTACCAATAATGGCTTCTAAAACAAGATCTTCTGATCCCAATGTTTAGTTGAAGTGGTTATTAGAACAAGAAGAACGTGAAAGAGAACAAGTGAGTGAAGGAGAAATTATAGATTGTGAATTCGATGATAGTCAGGATTCTGATGAGGAACCACGAGAGGAGAATCACTATAGTCAATCAGAAAACTCGACTGAAAGTTTAGATGAAGATTCCAATGCAGGAATAAGTGATCTTTATCTTGGCAAAGATAAATTGACTAAATTTTGAAAATTTCCCCTATGAAGAAGTAAAAAGGCTCCAATGAAAAACATTATCTTTCACTTTCCTGGGGTCAAGGGATGCGCAAAAAACTGATAAAAACCGAGATCGAATGCAGGCAGATATTTTTTCCAGATAATTTATTGGCTGATATCACAAAATTCACAAATAAAAACTGGATAAAATTAGAGAAAATTATTCTAGGCAAAGAGACTGCTTAGAAACTTCAATCGATGAAATCGAAGCTTCAATTGGACTTTTATACAATGTTTTAACATTTTATTAGTTTCTTAATCGTAACTCCTTAAATAAATTAAAAGTCAGTAATAGTCTGATTAAGTATTTGCGCAATTGATGGGTTGCGGCGCGGCGCTCAGACGCGAGTCGGGACGTTCCAAAGGTGGACGCGAGCGCTGGAGGGTTAAATAGTTAAGCAGCTTAATAACTCAATACTGTTGCCTATAAAACTGAGATAATGACTAAATTCGTACTGAATTTCTTTCGAGTCCTCAGTACGACACTTCAAGTTCAGTGGGTCCACGAAATCATATCTTTAATGGTTTTATCGGTACATATTATAAGTTTTTTCTGCACGAAGTGAACATATTTATTGGTGGTCTTTTCCGACAATCAGTCTCTTTTCGAAATTAATGCATGAATGTCGATACAGTTCCATATTAGAGGGAGAGTTCTACGTCAAAACTCGCTTTTTGAAGTTAATTTTGGTCCACATTAGTCAATCTCAAAGCTAACTCTTAATTATCCACTCTCCGTAAAAGAAATCATTAAGCCTATATGACTTAAAATACAGACTCTGTTAAGATATAAAACTTTCAGAGATGTTTTATAGGATGTTGGGCCGTATAGTCTGGTAGATGTTTATTCTTTACTACCTTAATCATTGGGGTGACCGTCATTATGATGGAGGCAGTAAGTACCTCTGAAACGTCGTTAAACTTCGTAACATCTCAGAAGACAGTCAAATACATACTCACCACTGTGGAAACCTAACATCTCACATATAAAACATGTATTTGAAACATTTTTCAATATGATTAGCGTTTAATTATCGCAAAACAAATTTTTTCAGGCCGCAAAGAACTTGTTTGGTCCATTCGCTAACTGATAGCACACTAAACTGTGTGTCAGATTTGCGATCTTAATAAAATTATTAATGATTTTTTAGATTTAAAAGCTGCTCACAGAAACTCTCATCGAATCTCAGTGAATCGGTGCTCTGCGCCAACTTCAGACTCCACATCTCCTTAACAACTTTCTGTAGGTTCTGTGCTTAATCTGTTAAATTCACTTTATCCCTTAATACAATGTTTCTCTCAGATGAATTTTAATATTATCGTGCATCTACTATTTGGTCACGCATGTGGACTCTTTTTCTTGAAATTACACATTTACCTCTCCACCCATCGATGCTGCATGGCCAAACAAACGTCTTACATTGTACCTATTTATTTAAATCATTGGAAACATCTGAACTTAAGCCACGATGTATGCAGATGTTATTTGGTGAAAAAGTGATGAAATTAAGTGTTTCAGTGGCTACGAATCTATGTAGGTTAAATTATAACTTCAGTCCAAAATTTCCTGGTCATGGTAAAAATTTCGTTCTGTAATTGACAAATGCAAGAAAATGTTTACAATTGATGGTCAATCTGTTCGTGTCACAGAACAACATTGTTAGGATGTGGGACTGTAAAAGACTGGAAGGTGTAAGTCGCATTGAAGACCTCGGCTCTAGATACAGGTGTTTGTGAGTCTCGTACTCCTGCCGCTTCATCCTCGTGGAAGGAGACCGAGTCACCTGTTGAGCAGAGGCCTCTGTGGGTCGCAGATCCTGAATGGTCGCGGTGGGAACAGAATTCCCTTCCTATCTCTTCCAAAGATCGAACGGCCGATAACCAGTATCGAATTCCTGCTTTATTCCGAATTTTCCTAAACAGAATTCCTTGGCGCCTTATCTCCAGCAACAGTAACCTTAATCTGCAACGTATATGTCGTACTTTTCACCGCAGAAAGGATTAAGTAGAAAGACGGCCAGACACGATATTGGCCTGACTTCAGCATAGAGGACAGTGAAATCTAGAAAATGTATGCATGGGCATGTGGTTATGACATGAAGAAGTGAGAATGCCTACAGAATTTTGGTGAGGAAACCTAAATCGTTTAATTGGGAGAGCGCGTGTGGGATAGGGGGTCACAGTGGCCGCGCGGTCTGAGCCGTGGGCCTTTTGTCGCTTGGTCGCTGGGACCGTGGGTACGAATCTCACTCAAGGCATGGATGTTTGTCAGCGTTTCTCTGTGTTGTGTTGTCCTGTACGGGTAGAGGCCTTGCGACGGGCCGATCCCTAGTCCAAGGAGTCCTACCGAATGCCTATAGATCAAGCCAACGAAAAATTGGGACCCGCAGTGCTCAGGCACTTGAAGAACGGGTCGTTCCCAGTATCCCAATATTCCAGTGTGGGATAGAAATATAGGCGTAATGGTTCTCAGGAAGGTAGATTGCGAGGAACTTCTCCCAGACCCGGCTTTTCTACCGCAGTGCTAATTATACACCCCGAAATCTTTAAGAAAGTAATTTATATTACGCTTATATACCAGTTTCGTGTCCCCTGTAAGAGTATATAGGCCTAATTGTACATACGTAAGCTAAACTAAAATGAAATAACGTTTTACGCTAGTCAACTTGCTATAAGACAGTTCATATAGCAAGCAGATAGGACACATAAAATATTCAGTGATGAAATCCATTACTCGGTTACTCAGAATGTGAAATGAAAAATTAAATGCGTAACCTAATTTTGTTTCCACCAAATGGCAAATTTACTGCAGCTGTAGTGGAAATAGGAAATACTAACTCGTAATATAGACTACGCAAATTGTGGTTTGTGTTCTATTAGAGAAAATTTCAATTGGTGCGTGAAATATAGTTCTAGTGAGAATCAATTTAAGGGCACAGCATACATTTCAAATAAAAGCAACCATCCTTGTATCATCATACCTCTGGTTCGGTAATTGCTTTTGCTTTGTTCCCTAGGAAACGTATTGTTATGATGTGGTCATGTGTTCACTCAACTTCAATGATAACACCTGGCGGTCAGCTTTTCATATCCCGTACAAATCAGTGCTGTGTAGGTGATGTATATGCCTATTCCTCTTAAAATGCGAACGTTATACTCTGTGCAGTGGTCCATAGTAAATGTAATAATTAATGCTGAAATTCCGAATATATCTGCATCCTCGTCACTAACACAGTCCTGAAAACTAATCCGCGGTTAATACGAGATTTTGTAGAACAAGAGACAATCACACTGCAAGATAATACATGAAAGAATTTTATCATAATTGTTAAATTAATGTACGAAGTAAAATGTATGCCAGAGCTTCTGATGTAAATTATATTAAATGTATTCAATATAACTGCTACTCACTTCTTTGTGGTTCTCTTAGAATCATCATTTAAAATCTGGATAAAATTATTTATTTCGTAACGTGTCCAATTCATAATTTACAATTATACTACCAACTGATTCTAACGAAAGTAATCGTTGAATAAACTAACAGACGAAGTTTTTGGTTAGGTATGTCAGTTTCTGAGCCCAAGTGAGACGGAGACCAGCTACCCTGCGTTTGCCTGTTTTTATCGGAATCCAATGCTACGCTCCGAGATTTGAAGCACTTGCAGTGTCTCTGTGGAAACCGACCATAGCACCGCCATTCAAGCCTGATCTCGTAGCATTGGCTTAAAAAACACAGGCACGTCAAAGGCCCACTTTATTGTATTGATTTAAACTGTCATATAGCAGTTGGGTTAAACAAAGAAAGCAAAATAAATAATTTGTTATACCAAGTCATTATCATAAAAGTAACTAGCTAATTCACTTGACCGGAAAGTTCAACGTAACAAAAAAACCTACCAAAACCTCGTCATTCTACACGATTCTGACCTAGTTATATTCAAAATTTATTAGACTGCGCGATGATCCATCTTACCTGAACGGATTTTTTCCAATTTTGCTTTAGAATACGACAAAGAAGGTTCAAGAATATTAAGGATGAGTTGAAATTGAATAGAAGATGTGAGCTTTGTGGATTATGTTCAGGAAGAAGTTTAGAAAAGATTAAATTTTGTGAAGGCTTACTACCATTCAGTTCAGAAACTATAAGTTAAATGTACAAAATCATAATTCTACTGGGTGTTTCATGGGGGTGTAAAATTTGACATTTTACCCTAACTGAATCTGCGGTTGAGGGTGTGTGACGAAAAATTGCTGATTATGTGATACTTATATCTAAGGGGCAGCAGTCCTAAATAAGTGTAATACGGAAGAATTCATAAAGAGGAGCGGCGTAGTTTGCAACTTAGGATCATCGCATGAAGGATGTATATACCAGAACACTTAGCATGTATGAGCTAGATAAAAAATTTCTGCATTTCAGTTAAAAATTTGTATGACAGGGAGAACCTGTATTACGTAGACATAAATTTGAGGATAATATTAAAATTTATTTTCGTGATGTATGGCGTGAGAGTAAGGGTTGGATTAAACTATCTTAGGACATGGTTAAGTGAACTTCCGAACACTATAATGGACCATAACATATGGGGAATTTTTATCAATATTAGTCTCGTTCATATGATTAGTTACTTAAAAGTTTTAAGACTATACGAACTGTTATTCAGATGTATCTGGAAGTGAGTGGGCCTACTTCATAAAATCCGCTCGATTAACTCAAGATTTGCATTATGGTGTGCAATGAATACAATTAGCATATAATATTATCGTCTACACAGACTTTTTATTGTATTATACTTACACTGCATGTTGATCTCTTTTCGCCAATTGGCAAGCCATCGGTTTTGTTAATAGTAGCTAGGATGTCACATTCGACAGTTGCTAAATTACGTGTGGATCCACAGGGAAATATTATTCATAAATTATG
Source organism: Zootermopsis nevadensis (assembly GCF_000696155.1). Next base: position 1,718,593 of record NW_019059606.1, read on the forward strand.
AATAGCATTCAGAGAAATTTAATCGTTTTCATGTATAAATGTAGGAAACATACGCATGTCAAGTCTCTGCATATTTTACTCAATAACAGAGCACTGTAGATATGCTCTTCAGGAAGCTAAATGTTAGGAATTGCAACATTCCCCCACTAGCGGGGTAGTTTGCAGCATATAAATAATATTTTTATAATATTATTGCTTTAATCATATTTGTAATGCCATTGTTCCTATTATTGTGTAAGTACACAAATTGTGTGTGATTAATACGTGTCATAACTTTTAGTATAATCTCAAGATACTAATAAGAAGAAAAATAAATTCAAAATTTATTATAACTTTCCTCGTCGTCCCCTAATATATTTAATAATGCGCGGAATTGTCTCTTATTTTGAAAGTACTCAAATTAGTACAGGGTGTTTTAAACTTGTTGTGCAGTCACTTTCCTAAGATTTGTGATTAGTCTCGACACGAACATCGTGATGAAAATTGTCCAGCGTTAAATCTATATAAATGTTGAAAATGAGTTCATAAGTTATTGTCTGCATGTGTTAGGGAAAATAATAACTGAACCTGCCTCAGAATCTCTTCCTCAAGTTTTCATAATTTCCTTATTATTTTCCATTTATAGTTTTATAATTGTGTGCATTAGTCCACATGTCCTGATCCTTTACGTCTACATTTCTACGTATAGAATTCTCTTCAGTAATATGGCCATCTTACTTTTCTCACATTTTTCAGTATTTAATTTATTGTTGAATCATGAATCTTGAGATAATTCTTTTGTTGTTGTAATTTCTATCTTATTAATAAGTTGAGGAAGGAACATACAATACATCACTAATATCGTCATCGTTTCTATCACGTAATAACAAAGCAAATCCATATAAGCGAGAACTAGTGGATATTAAACTTTTTTTATCCTCTTCTGTAGAAGTGTGGAAGGCTAGCAAACATGAACACCGGTGTAGGAAGCAACTATCTTTATCTTCATTATTATGTCAGACACTCGGTTCCTGCAGTCATGTTGAGAAGAAAAGTTTCTGCAGATACACGGTGTACTTTTAGAAAGTTATTCGTCTCTCTGGATGACGTTATAAAGCATAATATCTTATGTGAACCGCAACACGGCTCTGACGAATGTTGCCATTGAAAGTAATGAATGTCTGGCCACAAAGTTTAGCGGTTAAGGAAGTCAGCCTCGTAATTTTCTTACTTCTTCCCGTAAACGGAAGTTGTTCTGTTGGTAACATTGAGTGCCATGATCTTGAGCTTTTCTCAGCTTCTTACTTCGCTGTTAACAAATGTCTTTATTTTCCAAATTCAGTTACTTTCACTGAGAGAAGTTACTTTGGTCTATCCGGCAGAACTTAAAGTTCCACGAAGACTCTCAAATACTGTATTTTGAGATAACGAAATAATTAGTCGTTTCAGACGCGTTTGCATCTAAAAGTTGCAAGAGTGAGGATATTAGCTTTCTCCGCGTGTAACAAATGTGGAGCGGCTAAACGGACTTTTAAGTTTTATGCTCGGGAGCCGTACTGAAATGTTTTGACACATTCCAATTTTTGTTTGAATCGGACAACAATGGGAATTTTATATGGAGACTTGCGTGACTGGTTGGGGAATCTCCAAATGTGGAATTCCCTGCCGAATAATCTCGCATGGGCAATGCATAGCCACGTAGTTATTTGTCGAATTTGTTTTATGATGTTACATTATAAAATATGTAAATAGTACTTTCTGTTTTCTATGGATGTGAAAGTTGGTGTGTCTCTATGGAGGATTAGAGTATATTGAGGATCTATGACAAATATAGAGGACGATATTTGGACCTGTGTGAGACGAAGTGGTACAGAAGTAGAGATAATTATTTAATTAATCGGTTACAGTTTAACATACGTTACTGTTAGGATAATTGAATTAAGAAGAATGAACACATGCCTTAAATCACAAATGCCGACTGCTCAGCCGCTCCAGAAGTTCCTAATTTATGGTATCAGTTCTTAAGTAACTTTTTGAAGAAATCCCACTGGACCCTCTACTCAGCCAGTTTAGTAGATCTCCATCGTTATACCCTGTTCTTCCCTGATCCGTTTTAATATTATTCTAAGCTGAACGTCACTTGTTGCACGTTATTTGTTTACTTCAAATTTGTCTGTCAAATACAGAGTGATTCAAAAGGTTAGGACCAAACTGAAGGAGCGTATAGAGGGACTCGGAGAGAACAATCCATGTCTTCCGAAGTTATCCTGAATCAGTCTTATTGGACGTGGAGGACGCCACTTTGAACACCTGTTGTAAATTTGGTTTGTAAGATTGCTAATGTAATCCTTGTAAATTAATAAAAAGAAATTAAGCTCGTAGTAGAATAGCAAAGTACGATTAATTCAGCGGTATGTTATGAGACTTCCCTTCCTTCAATGGCCTCGACTGACTCAGGATAACTTCGGAGGACAAGGACTCCTACTTGAAAGTTGTTCGCTCTGAGTCCCTCTATATGCTCCTTCAGTTTGTTCCTAACATTTATCATCCTGTATATGTACGCATTTTTATCTCCCTATGGGTGTTATATGTCCCTCCCACATCATTCTGCTTGACTTATCACACTAACAATGTTACGTGCAAGGTAGAACATATAAAGCTGCTTCTTGGGTAATATTTTCTGACTTGTTTCTTCCTTTTTCATAGATCAAAATATTGTCGTCAGCATTTTATTCTCTTACAACCATCATCTATATTATTCCCCTTGTATCAAACTGACAGTTTTAAGATCATGTAATGCAAATGTCTCGCCTTTTGTACTATTTGGTAGCATTCAAGTTTTATGTTTTATCAACTTATGGATAAACGGCATGTTTAATGGGAAAAGAGGTGTAAGTTGAATTTCAGGACACCGCTTGTGTCTCACTTCTGCAAAAATTATCCCTGTGTAATAGAATAGGACAATGGCCTATCGATATCAAAAGCAAATAAATTTGTAATCTGCTCATCGAAATAATGTACTATGAATTAATTTTCTGGCAGTTTTACTTTAGGTAACCCTCATATATAAACACACACACGCACGTTAAATTTCCGTACTATGTTCAATTGTATTTAATGTAAGGAAAATGACGAATTCGTAAAAGTTTAGTTGAAAACATAATGGAACACTGTGGTGTAGATAAGAGTATAATATTAAAAAGAATATAAGGTAATAGGGTGTAGACTGCATTTAACTAGCTTTGGCTAGGATCCGATTGCAGAATCTTGTGAACATGATAATGAGCCTTCATGACCAGCTTAACGACTATTATCTTCTAGAAAGTGTTGTTTCATGGAATAAGTTACAGGAAAACGGATGTAGTCTATCTGATCGAATTCTTTGACATTTTATTTGGAATATTAGCTTTATTTTATTATATTTACATATTGACTTCAGAAACCCATCTTAATATTCAGAAAAAGCCGCGTTAACTGGTTACCGTAGTAAACCGACGTTTCGGGAACCAACTCTGTCCCCATCATCAGGGTTCTGATGTGACTGGATCCCTCTGAAGTCGGCGACTTCCGAGGTATAAAGTCACATCAGAACCCTGATGATGGGGACAGAGTTGGTTCCCGAAACGTCGGTTTACTACGGTAACCATTTAACGCAGCTGATTGCCCGAGAAGATTTTATTGATTGTACTCTCCGCGAAAGTCTCAAATCCTATATTCAGAAATAGGTTATAAGAACAAAATATTATCGAGGCAGAAGTGACTGCACGCTGTTGCGACGTTCTAATGGGACCTGTTCCGTAAAGGAGCTTAGGACCTGAAGGAAGAAGCCTCACGACAGAAGAAGCGACGTTAAGCAGCGAGTAGGGAGATTGGGTGCAGGGGCGAGAAGCAGGAAACTTAGCGAAGTAGAGAACTTGTCTTGCAGCGGAGAACGGCCGCAACATTAGTCAGCTGGCCATGGAACCGTACCGAAGCCGCAATCCTCCGCTGAAATGACTGAAGCTCGTGGTCTAAGAGACTCACAACCTCGATGAATGGGCCAGTCGAAACACACGATTCCACTCGGCCCGTTTCCGACGTCCGCCCGATCACTGCGCCAATTCCCTTGGGTCGACGGCAAAGCGACCACATCTTATCGTTTAGGCCTACTCCAGTGGAGTATATTTTCACGTTCTTTGTCCGATATTTTTCATACTTCTGTGGCATTTAGATTATTTTGTTATTTGCAAAACTTGTCTCAATACGCGTTTGGAATAGCCTCGTCATACGATTGGACTTACCCATTCTGGCCTTGTAATCCTGGGGTCTCGGGTTCGATTCCCGGCGGTGCCCGAATTTATAACTTGTGTTGGGCAAGGCTGTGGTCTAGGCAACACGGAGTTTTCCTCCGGGGGCTTCCCCGGTTTCTTCGTGGCATCCCAACAATTACTCCATTCACACACAGAAGAAGGCAATGGCAAACCACTTCTGGATCATCTGCCAAGAACATATATGAACAGGTCCCAATCCGAGAAAAGGATGGAAGGATCCTGTTCATATGGACCTGTCGGCAGACAGAACACTACAAATAAATAAAAAATTGGTTCATACAAATATTACTTTTGATTTTGTGTGCACAGCAGATCAGATAAGGTATTTCCGCTTTTGGAACGAATATAATTTATAAAAATGAGACGACATATGGAAACTTGTGGCAAAATTATAGCAAAAGAATATAAACATGGATCCAACTGTTTGTTATAATTTAGATTAAGTTGGTTTTATATTAGATGTAACTGAAAGGTTCATAACCACGAGAATCTTAATAGATGTTCTTTATTTAAGCTTTAGCGCAAGCAAGGAACAATTGACGACCTCTCCGATATATGTCTGTCGCGTTTTTCACCATAATGTTATAACAATGAGCTCATATTGCATTCTTGCAGTTATCTTAATATTTTGAGAAAATTAACTTAGATGTCATTATAGGCTTTGTTACCATTTTTGTATTTATTGATCCGTTATTTATCCCGCTGAATCATTGCCCGTGGCATAAGGAGCACACCTAAAATTTTAGTTTACTTTAAAAATTAAAATACCTTTCCAATCTTATCTTCAATTCTCATCCACAAGTCGTCTAGGTACTTTAGATTGCGAATTAATTTTGAAACAATGAATTATGCAACATGGCGTTTTGGGAATATAATGTAATAAACACAAACAGAAGAACATGTTAATGTATCTTTCGGGGTTCCGTTATGTGCGTTTCTTTTCAACTTGAAGCCCCTTTGCTAGATAGCACTGCAAGAGTACATTTAGTACATTTTGTATCCAGAAATAAGCATCAGAGCCAAATTATGCGCTTATGGAATAAATTTAATCGAGACTTACGGACTCCTAAGAACAATTTAATAATTCAAAATTTTTTATCGAGTGGCTAGCAGAAAGAGGTTATTTACATTATGATCCATTTATGTCTGTGAACACACTTTTCACTGTTAAAATATTGCATATTACATATTGCTACGTTAAACTAACCAGTTACATTCTCAGAAGTTTCCAATTTTGCTGTGTCTATAGCTCAGTCAGTATAGTGACTAGCTACGGGCTGGACGGCCGGGGTTCGATCCCCGACGGGGGCAGAGGATTTTTCCTCTAGCTTCTGCGTCC
>NW_019059606.1:1724385-1743134 GCF_000696155.1 Zootermopsis nevadensis
TCCTTTCCCGGGGGTAAAGCCGGCCGGGGCGTGATGCCGACCACTCACCCCCATCTAGTGCCGAGGTCAAGGAAGAGAGGAGCTATACCTCCACTCCCCACAAACGCCTACATGGCGTATAGTGGGACAAACTATAATTGTCAAGATATAGAACTGGATACCACCCAATTTGTAGGTTGGACAGTGCGTTCCGTAAACCCTAAAAGACCACACTACTTAGCTAAGAAGACCTCAAATCTCAGATAATGACGTATGTCTTACGTTTTTAACCCACCCTGCGAAAACTTGAAATGATTTGAAGACTACTAAGACCTACTAAGAATCTTTATTGCCACTTTCGGAGATTAAGATCCTGTATTCCAGTGGAATTTGACACACACTCACCTTAGTCTGTATTCAGTGCAACGTTTCAAGACACGAATTTCGCCCGTGGTAACACTACGCGCAGGCTAGTTATGTGACCCGCCAGGTGGTGTCAGCTCTGAGCACCGGCAGTGTCTGTTGAATCCCTTTCCTATCACTGCACCATTGTTTGCGGCTGAATGTGTAGGACGCTCATGTAAATTTCGAGAGCACTTAATTCTTCGATTTTGCGACGAGGGCAGAACTCTGCAGGATTTGCGGTTTTCACCGCGGCGATAATGAAGATGGCTGTCTTTTGGTAATGTAGCACCGTGTAGGCTGGTAGATGTTTATCAACTTTTGACATGTATAAATTAAACGATGGATGTATTATAGGCATTTAAAAATTAATGTCTAATAATCAATTGCATACAAATAACCGCAATTCATTAAATTAGAATAATGATATTTAAACATTTCTCATAAGAGAAATGTCTGATTGCGGAACAAGTTATAATTATAAGGAAATTACACTTAAACTAAAAGTATGAACTCATTTTTAAATTCGATTCATATTTCAAATTCACTATATAAAATAACGAACTGTGGAAATATGAGAATATTTTTCGGGTTAAAAATTAGTATGGAACCAACATTCAGAAACGTCAAATTGAAAGATTATATTAAATATTTAAAATATCACACTTTTTGGACATTATCCATCGCCCTACTTTAATTACATTAACGATGTTTCGGAGACTGGAAACTCTCTCTGTCTTCAGGCTAGACCTACTTTGTTGGGCCCAATCGATAGAGCTTGTTGTATCTCCGGACAACAGTAACCAACCACTTACTATTATTTGCTATCTGAATTTTTTCCATCGTCGTTGTTTGAAAGAAAAACCACAACGTTCTTTTTCCTTCTTCAGGCGAAAGGGAACGTACCTATTCAGTTGGGTCAGAAAGGGCTATTCTGTGACACTGGACCAAGATAGCAAATAATTTTAAGTGTTATCCACCATCGTCGGAACCGTTTAGAATTGTAGTAACCTACAAATCAACAAACCAAAAAACTGACTAAGGGCGGGGTCTTTCGTCCCTTGCTATGTTAACTTATAGGTGGAATTGATAATCAATCGGTGCCTTTTAAACTTGAGATGCGATTACACTTTCGAAATTGTGTCTTGGTTAAAGACCTTGACATGTTCAGATTAGGATCCCTTGATGCTGATCTGTGCAAAAAGAAAATGTTTGGAATTTGAATTCTAAAGGATTCGGATCGCTCTGTTGAAGACCTCTTCGATTTCGGGGTGGGGATATTATGGCTGAATATCTCCATGATTGGGGGGTGATAAACGGACCGTGCCCCTTTTAAGCCATACCCTGACAATTGCCTTAAAACTGAGTAAAAGTACGGAAAACCTGTCAGGTAGCTGAATAGACACTACTCGTTTCGTAGTCTTAGAGGCAGCCTCGACTTGCCTGCTTAACGCCAGTCCTCGGTCAGCCGTGGGTGACTTTAGGAAGCCCCTGTGTCTCGGTTTATGAATCAGTATCTACGTTCTGAAGACTCCCCTATTCAATGGCCAACGCTTTACCTTCCATCTCGAAGTCGATACACATAGACCTACAGAATTAACACTTATTATTAGTTAAGTCGTTTCCATTAGACTTTACACTATAGCATGACCTTGATATGATAGAAACGCACATATTCATCTCGTTTATAAATTATTTTAAAATAAACATAAGTGCCCTTACAGTTGTTAATTTTCGAAGGAATAATATTATAATTGGAGAAAGGCTGGTTCAAGGATAAGTCCAGTTTCTACTGATCTGTAAAGGATTAATAATAATTTCAGCTTCAGCGAGAGTTGTTTAACACATGCGAAGATTTTCCTTTCGCTGCAGTCATTTCAGATCAAATATTTGGGAATATTAGTTTTTTTAAAGTGGTACTTTAAGAACAATGTAATACGTATGTAACCTACAAATATACTATCCTGCATTGCATTCTTGTAACAAAAATAAGCCATTATAATTAGTGATTTTGACGCAAACATACAAAACCTAGCATCGCAGAATTCAAGTGTCTGTGTTTCGATTTTGAGAATGATAATGACTCTTAAATTTTAAAGTCTGCTGTATGAGAGGGGTAAGAACTTAGCTTTCATTTAATTTTAGTATAAATGATCCTTTGCACTCAGGTTGAGTGACTTTTTCATTTCATTGTGAAATATGACGAAATATAAAGTAAATTCTATGACCATAGTCTTCGTTTATTGTAACAGTCAACTGAATAAAAATTCTCTGTCTTGATTGTTTCTACCTGTTCCCCGTAGAGGGCTTTATTTCATTCGGACTTGATGCAAATATGGAAACTCTTCATTAAAACTTGAATCATTTTGTTTCGTGAGGTAGTGCTTCAGTTGTATATATCAGGATTTTAAATTTCGCCACTCTTATTCAAGCTTGCGTTATTAAGCAAGCAGACTTTCAAATTAAATTAGTTTTCATTGGCTCCAAACATTAAAACCAAAATTAAGTTGCGCCACTGTGTTTCAGAGTGAAATATTTCAGACACTTTTGTAACAATAACGCCACGTGACAACATTCACTGCGGCCCACGTCAGCTGTATAACCTTGTTTTACATGAAATTCAAATCTACATTCACTGAATTTTTTTCTCCAAAACTCGCGATCATACAGAATTTAATGCATGGCGTCGGATGCAGGTCTCGTTAAAGTTTACATCTTTTGTTTTTACAGTTTATCCGTGTGATGCGCATTTAACAAAACGCAAGGACGAAAATTTGTGCATTGTTACAACAGTGGTACGATTCAGCATACAGACAACATACGTACATCAAGGCCGCTGAAATATGGAGAATAGCGAAGGACATATATTGAGTGTTCTCTGCTGTTTTGCGTATGCACAAGGCATTGATATGCACATATTGCAGACAAAAATCTGTTATTACAAAAGTAATCCCACTGGCTGCATATGTTTTAACAGAAACAGAAATTCTTTTATCCTTGTGTTTTGCTAAATATTCAAACCATCAGACGAAAATGTTTCAGATAAATGCTGTAGGACGTCATAAAAATCCATCCTCAGAAACAAAGGAATAATTAAAATTTCAGTTATATTTGCTAAGATTTAATTTGTTGCAGTATTGGAACGTCGTACTTAGAGTTTAGTTTTCTGAGGACTTTTAACGAGATATTATTATTAAATAACTTTATCTGATTGTCATATATTAGACGCAGGTCTGTTAAAATGGCCAGGCAACGTCCTGTTAAAACTCCTGGTCATGATATTTGTAACGTAGAGGAGACATCTTATAATAGAAGACTGTCACATCAAGGTCCCCGTTATAGCTGATGAGCTGGTGATTTCTGTAAATCAGTTCATCTGTCACATTGTCCCCAAATACATATCCACGTCAAAACTCAGTTCTCCTCACCCAAAATGCTTACACAGGAAGAAACATCAATTTGAAAACTTTTATCTTCCACGACGTCGCGCTCACATTTTCTTTCACGTGCTAGAGGAAGGTGATAAAGCACCGAGTTTACTATTACGATCCATAAACTATACAGTAGAAGCCCAGCCGATATCCGACATGATGCAAATTTCGTGTCCAGAAGTCTAATGACAAGATTACGACAGACACTTAGAGGACGGCCGTTGTAGAAAAGATTATTTAAAGAGCAAGGCAAACACACACAAAAAAAATTAGCGCTCACTCAACGACGAATATGGTAAATTAAAGTGGAGTGAGGGGTGTCCATATTAGGATTTATAAATTCTTTGCCGCTGCAGCCTGATGATAGCCTAGTCTATCTAGACTATTACAGAACTTCTTTGTGTCTTTATTGTGACAAGAGACAGAATTTTTTCGATGAAAGACAGCACCGTCGTAATCCATTAATAAATATAAAGTAAGACACATTAATTTATTCTTAATTTACTTAACAACAGTGCAAATTTAAATGGTTGTATAATATCAAATGAAATGTGCAGATTGGTCCTCGTAATGTTTAATGGCAACTTTACTGATGCATACGTCGTTCTGTATCAGATTTTGGGATAGTAAGTGATGAATTTGAAAGGGAAATTAAATAGATGGCCGTGAAATTTTTCGGTAGTGCCCCGGAACTTTCTTGGTGGGACTGAGGAAACTTCTTAAAATTGTCGTGATAATCTGTCTATACGCGTAAATCCGAAGCGTAGACTTCTCAAAAGCGAAGTGTTGGTCACTTACAGGCGACGCTCTGTGAGATGAGAACCTGGTAGTTAGGCAGATAGTTGTAAGTGGGTAGATAATGAAGTGGGTAAATTCTGCTGTGACCTACCCCGTATTCCCTGGAGTGACTTAAAAGGACAGACAAAAACCTGCATCATTAAGGTCAGGGCACTCGTGGAGAATTCAGTCGGGTACCTTGAGGATACAAGTCTAGACCTGGACTATGGGCCAGCTTGGTTTGTGAGAACAGCGACTTACCCACACAGAACACAGACAAACGCGGGAAAACTGCACTGATCGGAATTTGGAAAACATAAAGGTGAATAGAATATTTGGGTCTAAATCAGAGGAAGTGACAACATAACAGAGGAAGTGATAATGCCGAGATTCATAATGTTTTACCTGTTTTGTTACAGAGATTAAACCAAGACGACTGGGGCGAGTGATACGTGTAGCAAATGGGGGAGTGGATAAGTCAAAAATCCTCAGGGAAGACAGAATTTGGGGCCTAGGCGTTGATGTACCATTTAAATTACGGGGGAGTGGATAAGTCGAAGATCCTCAGGGAGAATTCAGGGAAGACAGAATTAGGGACCTAGGCGTTGATGTACCATTTAAATTAGATCATTTAAGTGTCTAAATGCATAATATAATGATGGGCTTTTGAGAACACATTAATATACCATCGGAAAGTGTCTAAATGTATAATATAATGATGGGCTTTTTGAGAACACATTAATATACCATCGGTTTACATGACAACTGGGTATATTCTGACCATCTAAGCAACCCTAAGCTTTTCAAGAAAGTTTAATTAATTACTTGTTTTTAGTTCAGAAGTAACACTGCGACACAATGCGACTACCCCATGTAGACATTCAACCTGTATCATTGTCATATGGTGGTCCCTATGTGTGAAATGACGTCACGACGGACTGACACTTCGCATATTTGACTGGAGGAAAGTCTTGCGTGATTTCTGCTCTGCAGCAACAAAACATCATGTAATCAGGATAACAGCGTTAGATGCTCTGCGCACTGTCACGTGACCTGGATAACTGTAAGTCTTCTGGTGGAGATATTCCGTCCACTACAGTCTATTTATTACCCTCAACTTGTTTATTTGGATCACGTTTGTGACTTTATCAAAAAAGAGCTCTCTTACAAATGACGCGATTGTCTACAATACTGGAGATTTTTTTAAGAATATGACAGGAATCAATAAAATGCTGTAAATGTGACTCGAAAGAATATAAACTATCCTGCGTACAATGTAAACGGCCACACGATTTGTAAGAGGCGCTCATACATGCTTAGAAGGAGATAGCCCTGCATTTATAGAGTGTTTCCCAAACACTTTTTTTTTGAAACACTGCATTTCTCTAGGGACTAAATATTGACTTTATAAGAGACGGAAATAATTTCCTTGTTTCTGTATAATTTACATTTCATACTCAACTCCAACTAAGTAAGTAACTGCCTCCGTCATCAGGGCGATGACGCCCTGATGACCTCTGAAACGTTGGTAAACATCTACCAGACTACACGGAGCAGCAACCCAGAAGACAGAAATCTTCATACTCACCGCTGTGAAAACCTCAAATCCTAAAATTTGTAAATATTATGCGTGAAAATTATTTGTTTTTTTATCTTAATGAACATTGCCTGGACAGAATACTTTTGGGAATGATCCCACACTGCATGACCCTCCCTATCTCGTGAGAAATATTCATCCCAAAACTTAGCAACTTTCACATACATTTTTCTTATATCAGGAAACGAAAAGATTGTTGTGTTTTCACTATAGTTAAGCTGAAATGGAAGGTTTGGTGTTTCATCCCTTTACTTATATGACAAGTGTGTGCAAATATTTCAGAAATTCATTTCATCTGAAATAAATCAATCGAATATAATATCGATACTTGTATATCATTTAAATTTTATTGTACGACAACGTATAGTGCCACGAATATTCTGTCTCTTACCATTAAACGCACTGAATTTTATAGTTTTCATGAAAACATGAGCAAAGATTTCTACTCGTTCATCTACAGTTCTGACGTTTCTTAAAAGAAGACGCATTTCTTTGACTGTCATGGTTAAATGAAAAAAAAGCAGACGTCAATTCTCTGAAGTATTTTACTTGACAGCGTCGAAAATTTCACAGATATCATTTTAAATTATTCATTGGGCCTGTAATGGACCGCCAGTACTCATATTACCATGTAATTGACGGCGACAGCTCCATCTGCGTAGCTCTGAGTTGAATTAATGTATGGGGTGACAGGCAGCGATTCTCCACACGTGGTGACGTCAAACCCTTGTGGTTTTCATGCAAGGGGAAATAGAACATACACCTAATATTATAAACCTGCAATACATCCGAGCCGAAAGATAAACGCTGTTGTTAGTGTTTTCCAACCAACTGCTTCAATACGTGTGGTTGGAGTTTGCAGAGGAGGGACTGGGACAATAGAATCTAGATGAAACTTAATGAAATGGCCTTATAAAGGGACTGGGAGAATAGAATCGAGATGAAACTTAATGAAATGGCCTTATAAAGTGAGGATGAGAGGAAAGAGGGAGTGGCTAAGGATCGAGTCCTAATGGCGGGATTTTGGCATTAGCGGTGTTGGATCTTCGGATTCTGTTACAAGATATCGTGTGTACAAAATACGTGGTTGGTTATATGTAGGATTTGTAGTGGACAACGTTAGGTTTTATGGGTTCGTACGTGTGTCCATAGACTTATAGCTTGTATGTGCGTATGTCTGCATGAGTTTATATTCGTGTGTGTACGTGCATATCCCTGTGTACATAAGTACATAAAATAGTGTAGTTGCGTCATATTGTGATTTATTAAATTTATTAAATCACTTCAAACAATAAAGTTGATCCATTATATGAAAATATCTGGACACGACCTCCAAAACACTACACTACGAAAATTTGTAAAAAATTGTAATTGAGTTTTAAATTTAATATAATTTTACACCTGATGATGGTTTAATAAAACCGAAACATGTTGTAACTGTTCCAATTGTAAATCGATTATTCGATATGGAACACAGAATGATATTTTAATTATTTTAATTATCTTATTTTAAATACATTGTGATTTGACGGAATAACCAAATAATTTAATTTTAATAAGTACATAAGTATAATGGCTAGCCTTTTGTTGATTTTGGCCTAATGTTGATGACGAAGACATTACGATGGTATTGGTGGTCCACTCATATTAGAACAAGAGACAGAGTTACACCATTGCCCTTATGGTAGAGATAGAGATGTTTCTTTAAAATTTAGATGACTTTTAAACAACTGATACGACTGAGCCCACACCTGCTTCGAGGTTACATCAGATGACGTAATATGATAAATTTAGGGCTCACTGCATATTTCGAACTAATTTCTCAGAAATATGGTATTTATGACGAATCTTTCAGATATGTTTATAGTTTAATTTTTAGACACAAATTTTCGGAAATTGGCATTATACTTTTCATTAGGTGAAAGGATAAGATGGAAAATTTTACTATTTTGGTTCGTACATGGATTTAGTCTCATGCTTTAATACAAGGACAATGAGTGAAGTCCAGAACATTAGTCATGCGCGTTGTCTTACACCACGGTCGATATACTTTACACTCTGAAATACGGTGGATGAGATATGCATGTAGCCTACCACACGCACGAGCTCTGTCTGTTCGGCGCTACTGAAGCCGGAATATAAGCCTAATTTGTGACAACGTCAATGCGAACGCAGGCGTACTATGTAAAATGTAGCTACGCCTCTGAAATTCCTCATTCCTTAGGGAACGTTGTGTTCTCTCATGCTTCAAAGTTGACTATTAAATTATGGAAGAGAACTCGTATTTTCAAACTTACACTCATAAAAACGAATGGAAATTAATCCGCCACACTAAAGTATGGATTATAAAGTTTCGTGGAAAAGGGAAAGGTACCAGTAAATATGTGTATTTGGCAACAAAGAGGATCACATGAGCATTATGGTCTCCACGTAGCTGACGTCGTGTATTACGAGTATTATGCCGTATCGAAATGGTGAAATTGTGGCGTTTCTAAAGAACTTTACACAGAAGCGTAATATATTAAACATTGTACATGAACTAGTATAATACGGACGACAAAGAATGAATTAAGGTTCTCCAAAGCATTCTTCATCCTATAAACTACCATTTGGATACTAGTATATACCAAGCAGACAACTATCACGAAACTTTGTAGTTTTGCTTATTAAATTAATGCAACATGACACTGTATAGTAGGCCTGTTACTGAAGAAAAGTAACTAACTAGACTTTATCGGTGGATGTACGCTTCTAAGTGTTTGAACCCTGAAGACGGAAGAAGATTTTTCTTCCGAAAAGTCAATATACTGCCAGGAGACAGTCATTAAAATGACTAAGTAAATAAACTAACTCAACAAATAACAAACAAACATTTAGAATATTACAGGACTCAGATGTACTAGACCGCGTTTTATTTGTAATGCACTGTATATGTTGTAACTGTTATAATTGGCTCCTTTAAATTCATGTCGGTATCGACAAATGTGGAAAGAATAGGATGTGAAGGTAAGGAGTTGATTTATGTGGCTTCTTACACTGTCCGATGGTGGGTTTTATGAACATAGCAATGAAGCCCATCAAATGAAGGCTTGATGATAAAGTCGTGTTGGTCTGTGTGCGTGCTATGTATCAGAAACTAATAGACGTGTTTCGATAAAGTTCTGTATGAGAAATATGCATTGAACGCTGATTGGATTGTGTTTTCACAGTTCGTATCAGTGCAATGCAAGCACTTCCTTCATATAACGATCAAATTGAAATAATCTTTTACCTATAATGGAGCTGTTACGGAAATAAACTATTGATATAACAAAAGTCCCGATCTCTGAACAAAAAACCAAGTGGATTACTCTCATATACCCATATTTTCATAAATACATTAATATGTTGTCTTTGAACAACACAACCTGGACAAAAATTATTCCAAAACCACCTGTGAGTGTAGTCCTATTTACAAAAGAAAGGCGATTATAGCCAATTATGTCTAATGTGTTTTATAAATAAATATCTCTAAAATATAAGCGTGGAAAGAATAGGATGTGAAGGTGAGGAGTTGATTTATGTGGTTTCGTACACTGTCTGATGGTGGGTTTTATGAACATAGCAATGAAGCCCATCAAATGAAGGCTTGATGATAAAGTCGTGTTGGTCTGTGTGCGTGCTATGTATCAGAAACTAATAGACGTGTTTCGATAAAGTTCTGTATGAGAAATATGCATTGAACGCTGATTGGATTGTGTTTTCACAGTTCGTATCAGTGCAATGCAAGCACTTCCTTCATATAACGATCAAATTGAAATAATCTTTTACCTATAATGGAGCTGTTACGGAAATAAACTATTGATATAACAAAAGTCCCGATCTCTGAACAAAAAACCAAGTGGATTACTCTCATATACCCATATTTTCATAAATACATTAATATGTTGTCTTTGAACAACACAACCTGGACAAAAATTATTCCAAAACCACCTGTGAGTGTAGTCCTATTTACAAAAGAAAGGCGATTATAGCCAATTATGTCTAATGTGTTTTATAAATAAATATCTCTAAAATATAAGTTTAGTTGCACACTGTCGATTTTGTTAGAGTGATACAGTAGAATTTGGATATTATGATGTCTTTAATTTATGACACACTGGAAATATTTGTGAACCCGTATTTAGGCCTAAGTAAAGTTTCCGCCAAAGCAATACATTGTCAATCAAAAAAAAACAACGAAAACCTAGTTCTGTGAAGAAATTCTTAACTTTTATTCCCTTGAGATGTTTAAATTTAGGCCTATGTAGAATTAAACTAGCATTTACTATAAATTAATAATCGGTCATTTTAATTATTCATTTTATAATTTCCCCTAGTACCTAGAGCTTACGTACATTAAATCTTTAGAAATAAACTCAAAATTTTGCGTCATTATAAAGTTTCTAATTGTTAATAAAGCCCTCATATAAAGTATTCAAGTGTAATTACGACCAAGGCCTGTCTATTTTCATCACTTCACGTAATTCGTTAGTTATCACGTCTTCACGGAAAGCGAAAATTAGATTTCTCGCGTCTGCCATTTTGTTGTTTTGTATACTAAAACTTTACTTAAGCGAAAACTGCATAGACCTATTTGTTGAAGATCCATTACCACAAACTGTTAAAGACTAAGTATTGCTAATGTCATGACTACCTCAAAACTTCCATGGTCGCAGTCACGTTAGTATTTTTAACGGTACATAACTAAAGGATAAAATGGCGTGATGCGTTTACAAAATTTAAACAATTATTTCATTTTGTCCAGAATTCTTAATAGAACATTCACACGGACATGATTGCATCATAAGCCTCTTTGTTTTCTTGGACTAATTTTGTAAGTACCAGAATTTTACATGGAGCATAATTTTTTTGACGTAAATACGTCTATACAGAAGGGTCATTCGGCAAAAACAGCGTTACGAAGATGTTTAAGATCCATACCAAAAATGTGTAAATATGTACCGACAATGGTCAGCATTTATATTAACTCCTGCGTGCGTAACAATACAAGAAAAGTGATTCGAATTTCTAACACACGCCTGCAACAATATTGGCTGAGCACGCCGTAAGGCTCTTTTCTCATTTATTATGCATGCTGTATAATTGCCTGAATAAACCGTATTACAATCCAATCCTTTACCTAAGAAACTAATTGTTACGTCATCTGTTTATTCGGCATTGTTGTGTTTCATTACTGCCGTTTTAGAATATCACAAGTACTTATCTTATATAAGAATTATTAAGAAATCTGTGATACTGCCCTCCACTCTCTCCATTTTAGTTTTGATTAGATTGATCATTGCCGGTGGACATCGTGGTCTCTTGCAATTGAACAAAGTTTCAGGTAAGGGATAAAGGCGTATCGCACTTCACGCTACTGCTCCGTTTGTGTTGCGTCATACTATGTAGAGACAACAAGATGACGACATTGAAGCTAAAAGAGTCCGTAATGCAGAATATATGACAGGACAGAAAACGTAGTGGCGCGTTAAGTGCCCGCCTCTCGAAAACCGTAAGAGATGGATCTGGACATATTGCGTACGAAATACGTATTTCCTCTTGAGCTTTCCATATCTATTTTCAGATTTTACATTCTCCGGAACCGTGGTTGCACTGTCAATTTTTTTGTTATAAGTCATCAAATTAACTACTATAATGGTGAGTACTATATTTTGCTCATTTCAGATATTTTAAGGAAGTAATTTTCGTTGTATTCTTTGATTACAATGTTTTTCACGAATGGAATTTGCTACCTCTGCAAAATACGGTATTACTTGTGATTAATAAAATGTAGGTTCTGGCATCGAATTAATGAGGAAGTAATATAAATTTTTATTTTTGTGTGATACGTTTATCATATAAACTGAATTTAACTAATTTTTCTTCCACGTGGCGGTTGCTGCATGTCGGCAATGCAGGAACTATTGTCACTGAATATTCAAAATTTTAAGTTTTGGTAAGGCTTAAAAAATGATGGAATTTCCTTATAAGAGAAAGTTGAGTCTGGAATTAATTTGTTATAAACTTGGTGGGCGAGGGAACAGCCGTGTTCCTTGGAACGATCAGTGAGGTTCTGCATGAAATGAGTTTCCAATGTTGCTAAGAAGGGATTTGTGTGACCAGTGATGCACCGGTTGTATATATTTGTACATGCATTGATGTGGTATTGTCTGAAGTATCACTGCTTCCGTATGTGTGGGTTTTGAACTGTGGTTCTAAAACATTTCTGAAATTCATAAGCTACTGTAATTTCATGTTTCACTTAATAGCGTATGAAAGGTCAGGATTTTTCAATATCTTGTCATGTGACAGGATAGTCTGAAGTAGTTTTGTGTTTCAGCGTGAGTGTATTTCAATTCATGTTGGCCAAGCTGGAGTACGAATTGGCAATGCATGCTGGGAGCTTTACTGTTTGGAACACGGTATACAGCCGGACGGCCAAATGCCATCTGCCAATACTCTAGGAGGTGGTGATGACACCTTCAAGACATTCTTCAGTGAAACTGGAACAGGAAAGTATGTACCAAGGGCAGTTTTTGTGGATCTGGAGCCCACAGTAGTAGGTAAGTACATTTGAAATCTCATAGGTGAAACAAAGGAGCATCCTATTCAATTGTATTGGGAAATGTCCGTTGAAATGTAGCAAAGTATAATGTTGATATGTTGATATTGGACGTTTACTGGTGTTTCCACAGATGAAGTTCGCACTGGCAAGTACAGACAGCTATTCCACCCTGAGCAGCTGATTACCGGAAAGGAAGACGCTGCTGACAACTATGGCCGAGGTCACTACACCATCGGCGCGAGCATCATGAACCGCGTTCTGGACAGCATCCGAAAGGTGGCTGACCAGTGCACTGACCTTCAGGGTTTCCTGATCTTCCATTCCTTTGGTGGTGGCACTGGCTCAGGTTTCACATCTCTGCTTATGGAAAAGCTCTCGGTTAACTACGGAAAGAAGAGGAAGCTGGAATTTGCGATCTACCCCTCCCCTAAGGTTTCAGCAGCTGTTGTCGAGCCCTACAACTCCATCTTCACCACCCACGACACACTTGAACATTCTGACTGTGCTTTCTTGGTTGACAATGAAGCCATGTTTGACATCTGCCAACGTAACCTGGACATTGAACGCCCCACCTTTACCAACCTGAACAGACTGATTGCCCAGGTTGTATCCTCGATTACCGCTTCTCTTCGGTTTGATGGCGCTCTGAACGTTGACCTGGCCGAAGTCGAGACTAACTTGGTGCCCTTGCCGCGCATCCATTTCCCTCTGGTTAACTATGCCCCTGCCATCTCTCTTGAGAAGGCATACCATGAGCATCTGTCTGTAGCTGGAATTACAAATGCTTGTTTTGAGCCTGCCAACCAGATGGCGAAATGTGACCCACGACATGGAAAGTACCTGGCCTGCTGCATACTGTACAGAGGTGACGTTGTGCCCAAGGACGTCAACGCTGCCATAGCGACCATCAAGACCAAGCGCAGGATCCAGTTCATGGACTGGTGTCCAACTGGTTTCAAAATTGGCATCAACTACCAACCACCAACTGTGGTTCCTGGAGGGGACTTGGCAAAGGTACAGCGTGCCGTGTGCATGTTGTCCAACACGACCGCCATTGCTGAAGCCTGGGCTCGTCTGAACCACAAGTTCGACCTCATGTACGCTAAGCGTGCCTTTGTTCACTGGTACTTGGGTGAGGGTATGGAAGTATTCGACTTTCCGGAAGCTCGCGAGGATCTCGCAGCCCTGGAGAAGGATTACGAGGAGGTCGTCGTGGATTCTGTTGAATGGGAAGGAGACAGTGCAGAGGAGTACTAATTGTCTACTTCAGTTTCAATTTGGGTTGTCAGTATTGTAAGAATTTTGTGTTTGTCAAATAATGTTGCTGATGTATTAAAATGAGTTCATTTTGAAACCAAATATTTTGTACAATTTATTTTACCTTCCATCCTTTTCTCTACTGTCATCTAAATATCTTGCATACTTGTACCAAATATATTTTTTAGCTGAAGTTATGTTCATGCTTTGCAAGTTGGTGAAACTGTTTGGTAAGAAATATATGGTGTTGGTTGGGAACCCTGAAGGGAGGAGACTGCTGGGAAGACCCTAGGGAGATGAGAATGGAGGGAACTGAATGCAGCTGGTTCAGGATGGAGTTTGGTGGCAGGCTTTTGTGAAAATGAATCTTTGTTGCATAAGTGCCATTTGACAAATTGAGTTTACAATTTACTTTTCAATTTTTTGTAATTAGTGAGAAATAATTGAGTGTTTATTTGAAGTAAAGACAATTTTTCTTTTCCCCTGTTTAATTTGCATTGGTCATACTTGTGAAATAACATGGTAGGTGGAAAACCAAGGGTAAGAAGTCCACATGGATGCAAGAAATGTACTGTGCTTAATGTGTGATTTCTTAAATATCTGATTCTATGGAGGTGCCGAGGAAGATGTTTTTTTTTCAGGTGCTCTTCAATCACCAATGTAAAATTTTTCAAGTACTTGTATTAGAGTAATTATCAAAATAATTTTATTGGTGTTTTGATGTAAATACGTCTATAAGGAAGGGTCATTCGGCAAGAAGGCGTTAGGAAGATATTCAAGATCCATACCAACAATGTGTAAATTGTTATGTCATCTGTTTATTGGGCATTGTTGTGTTTCATTACGGCCGTCAACAATCGCTTGTAGAAGAAGTGCGTCGTAGACTAGATAATTTTGTGCTGGTAAAAACGTTTTAGAATATCACAAGTACTTCTCTTATATAAGAATTATTAAGAAATCTGTGATATTCCCCTCCACTCTCTCCATTTTAGTTTTCATGGTGGTACGTTTCAAAAAATTGTATTCAACTACAAGAGTCTAGATCATCAGTTGGTTTACGTTGTCCTTTCTCGCGTTACATCGTTGGACGGTTTGTACATCACAAGCAGAAACAACGACTTCGTGTTTTATCATGCCAAAGAAACAAACAACCCGAAGGTAGAGGACTTGCGCACTGAGCTGAGGCGGTTAGAAACACGTATATTACCCACGTTGACTGCTTCGGTGAGAGCATTCATAAGGAGTGCTGGTATTCGTGATCTAAAAATGACTACTAAGCTCCCTAAGAAGGATGGAGCAGATTACAGAATAGCTGCAGCTGAAAAGAGAGGAGATATTTGTGCGGCAGTGTATGGTCAATGGTGAAAAAGTTTTAATTGTTACTCTGTATATTTTTAACAACACACCAATTGATGATTGTAAGAGATTTGTTTTGAGTAATTTGAGAAATTATACAAAGATGTTTTTAGTTATGGCCACAGAAAGTCCTAATACAATGCCGATAATATTGGCAGGAGATTTTAACATTGATTTAAAGAAGGAGGAAAATCAAAGCTTTGTCACATTTATGGAGGAAACGTTTGGCTTAATGTTGATGTCAAATCCTCAATGTAGTATAGATATGGTGTTTACACGAAATGTTGATACTCTAAAGTGGACAAATTTTTTAACATATTTCAGCTACCACAGGCAAATAGAAATCTGAGATCTGTTCATGTTCAATGCAACAATATTTAACTGTATTTACTTGCACACCTTAAACATCTTTGCTTACAACTACCATACTAACCTTAGGATATCCTGGAATAGGTTGGGATGTAGCGCAAATACATTAGGGAATTCCTTCACTATAATTAATTTCTTCATGTCCTTTCCAGTTTCCAAAACTGAACTATATCTACGTATTGATGGATGTTGGTCTCCGAATTTAAATACAATTCTTATTCTATTCTGATTTAATCATGATAATGTAAGTCTTAGGATCTGTACAGCCTAAGGAGTATTAGTCAAAGCACTGGAATTGTCCCAAGGTTTTCACAGTGGAATGTCATGGGGGCTGTAAAATAGACACGCTGTCCATCGGGAGTACGCAGACCTATCGTCTGCATGCCATTTGTCCGTGCAACTACAACGCAAGGGTCCTATTGTCGATCTGTCTTGTGGTTTGTGCACTCTTTTTATCTACATTTTCTCTTTTCTCTCTACATTCTTTCTCTTCCTCCCCCGCTCCCTTCTTTACAGAAAAAAAGTTTTTGTCAAACGTGTAGTGGACTGAATATCACTTGGACATATTTCTTCATTTTACTCTCTTCCACTTTACTCCGCCACTCACCAATTCTCTCGTTTCTAGCAGCAGTAAGACTATTCTTCTTTTTATCTACCGACGTTATCTAATAGCGTAAAAATAGACATGTTTAAATTCACTTTCTAGCAATGGCAAACAGAATACCAAAATTGTGTAATAAAATGATAATGGATAGATTAGCTTCGTAGAACATATTCTACATTTATCTAACTACCCTTTCTCAGTTCCTTAGTTACAAGCGTCGAATGGAAATAATATTGAAGGAAGTTACTATGACATTTTTCACAAACTGTATTTTTTTAGGAATTGATTAAAAATTATGACTAAAGCTCCTTACTGTCGATATCTTATTACAGAAATGAGTAGACTTCGTCTAACGAATACCAATCAAATGCGGTAACACTTATGAGATTAAGGGTAACTTCACCTATTCCCAGCTATAGGCTATACGTAACTACAAACTAATGTATTAGATCATGTATCAGTTGTCACAGTCTCTAATATTTTATAAACAAAGAATATTCGAATAATGTACAAATATGCTTCGTGAACTGTTGAAACAGTCTTTAATAATACGTCAGTCATATGTGGATGAGTGATAATTATTTTTATCTTCTTTCAGATGTTTGGCCGAGCCTCAACCTGAATAAATTTGCGGCACGCAGTAGTAAGTGATATATTGTTTAATTTTTTACTAGGTTTAAATGTATAATTAGATTATACAGTTGTAGAATTTAAGACACAGCGAATAGAGCTTAATAATAAGTTATATTTCGTTAAAGTTTTGTCTTGTTCCCATAATTTTCTGAGTAAATTAATGTCGATATTTTGACACCGATATTTATTCAACAACATATCGATTGACCACAAAGAAATATTTGCTTTAGTAGTGACGCACAGTGCCCCCCATCGCGTTGTCAGAAGACAAACCATCATCCAATTAATCAGTCTATACTTTCTGAACAGAACAACAGACCTGTTCAGTGAAGCGAACAATTTCTTGCGCGTCAGTACTTCGTATCGCCGTCACGCCCGTCAGTGACAAGGAGCCCTGGTATCGGCAAGGGTAGGGTGTGGGGTAATGTGAAGCTTTGAGGTTAGAACACGGAAGAGGAGTCCAGGGGGTTCGTATGTTTTGCTGGACCTTAACACAATGTGTTGTGTCATTGTAGAACTTTGCTCTTGAATAATACGCATTTGAAATATAAAAGCGATTATTAATATCGTAAAACCCCGCAAGAAAATTGCTTAATAGTCCTGGGATTAATGGATAGGCGTTTTGTTAAACTTGTGTTAGGCTGTAGTTCGTTGCAGCATATCCTGCGTGCCCTGATGACTATTTCTAAGGTCGTAGGTAAAGTGTGGGTTGTGTGATTAGTACACAGCGATCCCTTTTGCAGGAAATTTTACTGTCAATTTTCCATAAGAACAACTTCTTGTATGGATAAAAAGTGTTTACTAAACGTGGAGGATTATTAGAAGATTTTCTGTACTTACTGTGTTTTCTGAACTGTTGAAATTTGTAAATTTACGATATAAAATGCCATTATCAGACATCTTTAACAAAGTAGTTAAAATACATCCGTGGTCGTTAAGGTAACATTAAGTAATGTCATGTTGAAGAAAAAATGTTTTAACTTTTTCGATGATTTTAAATCTCGTGCAAAACTTAAACATCAGTTATGTAATATGAAAATACCATCCACCCAACATCACTCGGCCAGTCTTAACCACACATCATCAGGTGCTGTAAAGTCAACTACCTGTATGATAAACTCTTGATTATGACTTGTGTAGCTGAAACTGGTTGAGTGATGCCACTGGAGAAACTGTTTTGTTATTAAGTCATAATTCACTTAAGTCCAACCGTATGGAGTTCTACATAAAGTGATGACATCATCTTTTCCTGAAGTTGAAGACAGAGTCCTGACGGTACCTAGTGACCGAAATATTGGAAAATCCCCTCTCGAATGAAATGTCTTGTCATTTATTCCTTCAAGATGTTTCTTTGTGGACGTGTATTTTTCGATAACTTTATTATGTGTTTAGTTTAAAAAATAGAACGCGCTTTAGACAAGACTTGCCCAAGAAATAAATGTGATGTATATTATGGATGTGACTGTATATTGGTTTAACGCGGTCTGAAATTTATTTTCTTGTAGAAATGAACAAAATGACACATTTGTAGACATTCGACGTAGTATTCACTGGCTTGTTTTCTTATTTCATGACATGGATTAGGTGGAAAATTTGTTCCGGCGCTAATTTAATTATTTCTTCCATTTTTCCCCATGGTTGGCGATTTAACATTTTTCCTATTCAAGTAAGAGTTTGCATCCTACGGTAATCGAGCAGGTGGCATTTGTTCATATGTTCCAGACATTTTCCTTGGTATTTCAATTTCCCCTGCAAGAT
>NW_019059606.1:1753123-1768034 GCF_000696155.1 Zootermopsis nevadensis
TGCTTGACAGGCTGACAAAGAAAGATTTCCAGGAATGCTTCCAGGCTTGGCAGCGGCGCTGGGATCGTTGTGTTCACTCCCAGGGGAACTACTTCGAGGGCGATGGATGAATTTAATACCTGAGATAAGTGTACGGGTTTTTATAGGCGCAGTCTGGAAAATTTCCGATCGCACCTCGTAATTGCAGATGTCTTCCATTCTTTGTACCGTAAAAATTATATTTTATGTATTATGTTCGAATGTTTCCCGTGTAAAATTTATGTGCATTTCTAGCCACCCACAGGGGGCGAAGTTTCCTATAATCTTTTACAACATGCAAACAGAACTGCAGAACATAGCTGAAAATTGTGTAGGGAGCGGTGTATTAATGCGTGGTATGACAGGGGTCGTGCTGTGCTATTTTTGTTCCGATTTTGTTGTTTTCCGTTATGCTGAATATTTGTACGGTCGATAGAGTTTTGGAATTTTCAATAATATAGCATTTTTACTACAATTTCTACAAGTTTTCGGAGCCTCTAGATGAACGAGCAAACTTATTGAGCGGAGTTGCATAATTTTTTATGGGAAGGTTGACAAAATATGATTCCCCGGAGACTTTAAATTATTTTTAATAAAAAGCCTACTACTATTAAATCAGGTAAGATTTCTGTCATACTGGTACATAGTTCAGAAAAATACTGTAATTTGAATTTTTAGGATTATACTATTTTTATTTGGTAGTTATAACTGTGTATGTGCAAGTCCAGTGTAATTTAATAAAAGTTCGGTTTATTGTGTGTTTTAGCATCCGAACACACCAACAGAGCTTAGTTGCAATTATTGTTTATATATTTTCTTGCATTTATTTACTGAAAAAATATTTGAACCAAGGACTTGGAAAGATTTTTTTAAAGATCTGAGCATCAGATAATTCATATGAAATTTGACTCGGAGCACACGCAGAGGTGGATTCTTGTTAACAGGATCATAAAATTTCTGGCTCCATAATAGGGCGGTATTCATAGACCGTCTAAGCGACTATAAACCTCTCAAGACCGATTTTGCTCTGTGGAGCTCTTATACGAGCTACGAAGTGAGGGCAGAATGACGGGTTATCGAGTAAAACACCATATAAATCCAAACCAGGAAGTAAAATCTCTGTACAACATCGGAAAGTTAACATTCGAGGAAGTCAGTCAGTCTGCATCATAGGATCATCTCATTTAAACTCACGCTGATACGCATTACTGTGTTAAAGGTAGGTACAGTAGGTGACAAAGCTTGCTTAGGATCTGTGTTATTTTAACGTCGTGGAATATAATGTAACTACGGGAATGCCTCGGATATATTGCGGGTTCGGTTCCAGACCACCGCAATAAAGCGAGTCACACGAATGTTTTGGTTTCCCAGTGCATATAAAAGATATATTTACACTATACTGTAGTCTATTAAATATGCAATAGCATTATGTCTAAAAATCAATGCGAGAACATTGCGAGAATTACCAAAATGTGACACAGAGACACGAAGTGAGCACATGCTGTTGGAAAAATGACGCCGATAGACTTGCTCGACGCAGGGTTGCCACAATTTGTAAAAAAAAAAAGCGCAATATCTGCGAAGCGCAATAAAACGAGGTATGCCTATATGGAATAGCTAGATAAGCTAATAGACGTTAGTCAAGGAAATTTCTGCCTTTTAAAACAGAAGTTTAATTCTCGTGCTCACAGAAGTTCGCCATTATACAAGAGACTAATCCAGATTAATTATATGAAACCTCATGCCCTGCTTCTTTAAGATAAGTCTTAATGTAACTTATCTGTACCTGATTCTTCAGGTTTTTCTCGTTGATCCGTTCACCCCTATAACGTTTAGTGAAGCAGTTACAAATTACGAAGCTTCTCGTCATTTGAAGTTCTCCAGTCGTTTGCGCTTCCTGTGTTGTAATTTAAAATGTATTATAAGCTTTTCTGTCTCAAACAACGTTTATTTATGTCCTTTCCTCAGAATGAGAGCATAGTTTAATACCTGTTCAAAATAACATGCTGAATTATCTGAATTAATGAGTTTTTGGATTTCGCCTGATATTTCAAAAACACACAACAACGTCTCAAAAACTGGATTTGTTTTCACACTTATGTGTAGGACGTAGGAGAATCTGCTCAGTTGGGTCCGTTTGAAAGAGTTAACTACTAAATTACAGTAAATTTGTAGGTTTAAGGCAAACTATTCCGAAATGAAATTAACACCCATTCCCCATCTTTATTATGCACTTGGTTTCTTCACGAATGTAATTTTAATTTGTGTACCGTTACTGAATTAAGTGGAGACAATGTGTGATACATCCTTGCTGAGTAATAGGTTTCCTTTAAATCTACAAATAGCTGATGTACTCTCCTATTGTACTCCCGTTTTGTATCTAGCATTACAGAATTCGTGGTCAGTAACATCAGAATCCACACTGATTTCGTAAGAAATTTGGTAATAATCATACTCCCGATACTTATTGAACTCAGCTTTGTCGCCCTTTTTATAAACAGGAACAACTGTATTTTTCTCTTACTCTCACAGTCCGTTATTTTTACATAAATAATTAATAATCTGGGGATATCGAAATTAAATATTTTCCTCCTGTTTAGATATGTTGCGTTTGAATTTAGTCAATGACTGGCCAATTGTGCCACACCAAAATATCATTGGTAGATTCAGCCGTACCGGTACGAGGTTAAGGTTTGGCTTAGCATTTTAGTTGGTCTGGTTTTATTAACACAATACTGCTCAGCTCATTGACGTAATTTTTCAGTTTAATTCTGAAGGTTTGTCACGATGGTGCGTTGTTTAAGCAAAATACTTTCTGGACATTATTCATCGTTCCGGATTTAATAAAACACGACGTTTCGGAGATTATAATCTATCGCAGTCTTCAGGTAAAACCTACAGTGTTGGGCCCAATCGATAGGGCTAGTCCAGTCATCCTCTCAATAGCCAGTCAGTGTACTGACCGAGATTCATTAATGAGAGGCCTATGTATAATGTTAAACACCATGTTGATACTAATAAGTAGGGTTCGGATTTTAATGACCTAAAAAACCGAGAAATCTGCATGAAAATATGCCCCCAAAAATAGCGAAATATGACCCAAAAAAGGCAAAATATGACCTAATTTTATTATTACAACATATTCTCTAAAATTTAAAAAAAAGCTGTCTGTATTTCAATCATGTTATTAATTTACATATTCATGTACAACTATTACATTACTTGATTTCCTAGCAATTTTAATCAAAAACTTCAGTCGCTTTAACGTGTAAATGCCTCGTTTTGGATCAGCATCAGATGTTGAGAATACGTACTCCTATAATAATAAGATAAATTTTAAAAAAGAGTCTTTCATGCATTTCAAATTCATTAATTACAAATAAATAAATAAGTAAACAAAATTCAAAATATTAAGTACCTTTCTTCATTCTCCTTTCTTGGCAGTATTAAAATATATAACGATGTGCATTTTCAAAGTCTCAAAGTAAAATCTTCTTCGATTGTCGCACAATATGGTCTTGTAACTTGAGACATCACAAACATTTCATGGCGTTATCGAAAATTACAGCGATAGCGGAGTGGTTTACTGTATCAAGAAGGAATATGTCACCAGGGCGGTCAGCTACATATCTCCCGCAGACAACCGTTGTTTCATCAACCGAAATCCAAATCTTATTGTCGCCCAAAGTACATGTAATGACCTAAAACATAAAAATGACCTAAATATGCATTTATATGCAAAATAAATACAGTCTAATTGTGATTAGAATAACCCAATTAGTGTTTAATTTCAGTTTAGAATGAAAATAGAAGTTCCAATAAAAATATGACATGTCATGAACATCCGAACCCTACTAATAAGCATGGGATCCATTGGAAGCAAAATAGACCTTACGAAATGTGTAACCAACTCCAGTAAAATGGATATTTTCTGTATAAATGTTACTCTGAAATATAACGCAATTTTATGTATCTAGTGAATGAATGGGATTTACCTTAAAAAAGAGCTCCTGGAATTGTGCGTTTTGGTCCTCCAAAAACAGTCCACAGGCATTTTGGTGATAAATCAGGAGATGACGTCATAAATTATTGTTTTTGCACCGATAGCTGTTCGCGTTGATCATTGACGACTCCGCACAGAATAACATCACTGTTCATTGTACCACCATGCAGAATGAAGGACCGCATACCACTCCGAGCGATACTACCCATTTTCACGTATCGCGGATAAAATAGTCATTAGTGACATTCGTCATCATTATCTTGTTAATCATTTTGACGGCCCCATCTCTCAGTTTATCTTTTTTATTAGTGGGTGTAATGCACGTGACATTAAACAGCAAAACTCAGATTGCTTGATATGTAGGCGAAGTCGTGAGGCGGTCAGGTTGGCTTCCAGATGACAGCTGTTTGTTCCATGGGCTATGTGCAGTAATTTCGATGCCAGGTTCTCTGGAACTATAAAACGAATTCAGCGGCACGATATTGTTGATTATCTTTAACTATTCCACAACGCATGTGAGAATGAAGATCCGAAAGTGTAAGTTCTTGTGTCTCGCCATAGATGTTAAATTTTGAGCGATATTTCAGGCAAATCCTTTTATAGCCCTGTAGAAAAAATCAGATGGTAGATTTTTCTTCATTTTTATGTTTAATTTATGATATAGTCTCCGGTCATTTGAACACGTTAGTAAACCTTGGGGCTCGCCCTATTTGGACTAGTGGTTAGCGTGCTCGCCACTGTACCCAAGGTTCACGGGTTAAAACCCGGCCGATTTCGATGGATTTTTAAGTGTGATAAAAATCTGTAACACAACTTCCATCGGAGGGGAAATAAAGCCGGCGGTCCCATGTCGTAGATTTACGGCATGTAAAAGAACCTCACGAAACTGAACGAGGTGTTTCGTAAGGAAAATTCAGCGGCCATTAATCACCCAAGTCTCTCCTGTTCACTGCTAGATGGCTCTGGCAGACAAATCAGGATTTAGTAGAAATTGTGCAGAGGCAGAGGGCTTGTCACTCACTACTCATAAATGTACTCTCAAAAGACAAAGAAAGCTCTCACATGGGAAGAGGTCAAGGCTATTGCGCCATAAAGTCAGTCAGTAAACTTTAGGGTTCCATGAAAGGTTGAAAATGTCTTGACTAGATAGGCAATTATGAGCTTATCAAAAAGGACTATGGTCCGTTTAGTCAGTCAAATTTACTGTGAAGTCGAATTTCCTATTCGTCATTGTTTATAAAATTTGTTTTATGAAGTATCAACACATTATTCAGCGTACATATCCAGTTGTAAACACGATGTAATCCTTAAGATTTATTTGCTAAAAGTACAGAAAAATAACGCTTAATTATTTTACGTCAGACACTTACATTAAATTTCTTATTGTCGATCCACATTGGACGATTCTGGGAGAATTTGACTTTGTCGCACGTAGACATATTACGCTACTAAAGACAAGTTCTTCTCGTAATAAACGTAGAGTAGACTAAGGCAAACACAGAACAAATTTATAACAATTTCGGATAAAGCCTTTGAATTTATGGCAAACTTAGTGTGTATGAGAACGACATTTATAAATTTTTATGATATTTATAAGGAAAGAATGAGCTCCAAAAAAGGCAAGTTGTCATCCAGTAGAGAGCTTCGTAGCCAAAAAACGTAAAATAAAGAGCTATTTATCATAACAATGAAGCTGTTTTTAAGTAACAACGCACTGAATAAAATTGTAAACTGGAAGCTTACTGGTCCTTCAATAACTGGAGCTAGTTTTCGTAAACAAAACACAATTTTAATAAGATAATAAAATATAAAATATTTAACTTCTAGATGTCTTCTGCCAGACACGTCATGTCTCTATTCAACTCATCACCGATTAATATTGAACATCAGATGAACCACGCCATATAAAAAACAGTATCTTCGTTCTAATATATAAGAGTAATCTGATAAGAACATTTCAATAAACTGCATAACATTGTAAATGATTGTAATTCGAGTTTTAAATTTTACCAATCTAATTTATACCTGAGGACGGTTAAATATAACCGAAACATGTCGTAAGAGACGTTCCAATTTGTAAATCGATCATTCGATGCGGAACGTGAAATGATATTTTAAATATTTTATATTTTATTATCTTATTAAAATTGTGATTTGACGGAAAATATTAAAATATTAACCTAATTCACAATATGACGCAAATATACTACCTTATAAACAAAACAATTTATTATAATTGTATTACATGAAACACGTTTCGACACTTTATGTGGTATCTTCAGACGTCTGCATCTGCTCACTTAGTAACTGAAGAGGAGAAATGTTTGCGGAATCCTGAATATAACACATAAGTTAGTAAACATGTAGTTCAGTGATAAATTTTTAATAAACTATTGTATATACGGAAACTGCTGCTTGTTACTAAATATGTGCAAAATACAGAACGAGAAAGCGGCAATTTATGTGTAATAGTTTTTAATTTCGATACGTAGGCTACTGTTACGATGATTAAATCTGGATGGATTGTATGAAGATGTCACGTAATAGGCGTTGAGGAGAATATCTGAATACCAAAATTTTCGTTTTCAAACCTTGGTTTTAAACAGAGGGCATTTTCTCTACAGAAAGTAATGTAATACGTAACATGGAAATGAGTCTGTGTGTTTCACCTTTTGCCTTTATGCATGAGTATAATTTAATTTTGCATGTTTGTTGCATGTTTGCCGGAACAAGGTACCGTTAAGACAATGTAATGTTTATTCTATTAGAGACCATAGTCTGCGAAGTTTGTGCATTTCAGTGCTGTTGGAGTTTCCTGAATTTTAGACGTACAATATGCCCAGCAAACTTTGCACGAATTAATTATCATTAGTACATTTTCGAATTTTATGTAAACATTAATTAGCACTGTATAGCCAAACTATGACCTTTTTCCAGTCTTTGAATTCCCAGACCTTGTATCAGATTTCATTAATTTTGTAAAGGTTAACCGCAGTAAACCTTAATACTAAAGTTTTCGTTCTGGCTGTGTGAGCCCTTTATGACTAGTCTTTCAACCCTTCACTTGAATGATTGTATCCTTTGGAAGTGGGGTATGTTGCTTCAATCATCAGGACGGAAATGAGAAATATTGCGATGAACTCGATTATTGTGTTGGTTCTTTGTTAAAAACCACAACGTTTCGGATACGGATAGAGCTGGTTTCCATCCATCTAGTGACTTTTTCTAACAAATAACCAAGACGATGGGCAATGTCATATATATATATATATATATATAACAAACCTTTGTTTAAACCTCCTGGACATTTCTTGAGGAGTATTGTATTATTGTGTGTTGTTTGTCTCTATATAAGCCATCTAGTCAACAAAACACTCCTCACTTCGTTTCTGAAAATTGTGTTAGTGTGTTCCTTTAAAATGTTGGTAACACAGGCCACTTACATATAGCGCAAGCACTCAAACGCGGGATTGACATTAACAATGAATTAACAGTGGAAGCTTGAAGTGAGTAAGTGATTAATTTTAAAACATAATTAAAGTTCTTATAATTACATATACCAAAATCCTAGAAATATGTATTGAACATCATACATCCACAATGTACGTGTCGTCTCGATATGAGTTCCTCTGATTTTTACAAAATCATCGCACTATGAGCTGACTTGAGAAATTTCACGTAATTAATTGTTCTTTAAACAACGTATCCAGCTTTATTCAACATTAACTGAATCAAAAATGTTCTTGGTATTATTCTCAAAATATGCTTACTTCTTTCTTTTCAGTCATACATTTGCTTATTTTTGAAATTTCTATAACTACACGTCTACCATTTTAGAAACATGAAGCAAATGACGTTAATGTAATTTTTATCTCACAAACTCGTGTATCTTAATCTTGGTATTACTGATTCTAGAAAATTAATGAGTGTGAGGTTGGTGTTCTCTCCAATGGTAATTACATTCAGTTCATTCCAGGTTTCGTCTAAATCGATCAACAGATTTGATAACTGAAGAGTGGGACTCAGTGAAATATTGTGATTCATAAGCCTGTATTTCTATTCTGAAGGCAAGAATGTGGGATAAATGTCTAAGTCGGTTTCTATAAAAGTTGATGAGAATAAAGAGGGTTATCTTCCGGGATATTACGCTGTCTGGTAGATACTGACCGACGTTTCAGAGACGCGTATTGTCTCCATGATCGGCGCGTTAATGGTTTGACAGGATCTAAGGGCCTGGACTGGATTCAATTGATTAGGGACCAGCAAAGTTGGGTTCGATAAAATATGGAAAATTTCTTCACCAGCTGAGCGACTACTGGTTTTCTAGTGTAGGGGCATATCGTTCATGTTAACTATGTTAGCCATCTAACAACTTAAAAACGAAAACCAATTTCTTTGTCTTACTCTCGTGGTTCAATGCTACTCCATACACTGAAATAAAGCAGAACCAATCAGTTAAAATGTACCCTTAAACAGCTGCAGCCAGCCAAGCGTTGTTAGCTGACTAATCGAGGCTTACGCTCGCGGCGAGCGACCTGACAGGCTGCAGTCAGCTAAAGATGCATTTTATGTGATTGGTTCTGCTGTGTTCAGTGTATTGAGTAGCACTGAAACACTTACGTAAGACTGAAGATTTTTATTTTTCGTTTTAAACGTGTTAGTCGGGCTAACGCGGCTAAGCGTCTGAGACTTTAACTTCCCCTGCTCTTAAGTTCTATGTAGTTACTTACTAGGTTTTTATTGATTATCATTGTTACCCTTAAGGTTCTCATCATAGGCGTATGTGTATGTTAAGGACAATGTCATATAACTTAGTAGCGCAACATTTGCTGCTAAATATTGAATTACAATTTGGGATTACCCTGATGCATAACAGGAAGATACCCGCAGAATATACTTCTGAGCCATACAGAATACTTGTTGTGTTACTAGTCACTTGTCAGAAGCTGAAAATACATACGGACGTCGCATTTACACAGCGAAACAGTAACGTCTTCTCGTTAATAACATTAGCGTTATGTTCAGTTCGCTGTGAAGCATGTTGTTAG
Organism: Zootermopsis nevadensis; assembly: GCF_000696155.1. The sequence goes on from NW_019059606.1 coordinate 1,762,193, forward strand.
CTATACGTGAGCATATTCTTACCGCATATCAACGTTTTACCTTTAACGAAGGAACATAGTGATATTTAATATTCTGACTCGTGTGGACTTGTAGGTAGATACAAACGAATCGGAGAAATAACCGACCGTCTCCATCTTCAGGAGTGAAGACGGAGACTGTATTTCCCCGGAACTTTGTTATCTACGTACGAGCCGTTAAGTCTTCACTCAGTAAACGACAGCCCTGAAGAGGGATACCATACTTTCCTTTGAAATGTTGATATCTACGTAGAAGTTCATACGGCGTCAGAGCCCAGAACAATATCGGCAGTGTTATTTTAACAGTTACCGAGAAATGTTTTAACAAAGAGCTGTTAAATTTCTATAGTTACGTTTAGACTCGGAACTTTTTGAATAGAACTTGCGTTGCGTTGCGTTGCGTTGCGTTGGATGTGTGTTCCGAATTGTCTGGGAGAGGCTTCGCGCACGAAGTTCTGTTCCATAGAAATTAGTTGTCACATACAGTGTAGCATGGAAGTGAGCAAAGTCAACAAATAGGAACCGTCGATGTACGTACATGAAACTGCCAAATGAGTCGCCTCAGAGTTACAGCGAGCTGTTCTACTACTTTAACAGCGTTTCTACAAACTTGCCTCTCGAAACTTTACATCTGTTACCAGTTTAAGCACATTTTTAAAATCGCATGGAGACATTTGAATCGTTTATGGTCCTAAGTCTTCAGCTCATTTATAATTGGCTGTTAGAGGCCGTGTAATTCCCGTTTTTTATGCATGCAGAAGAAAACATTAATATAAGATCATAATCTGTTGCCTAGTAGAGAACTGAATTTGTTTCGAGTTTAAAGTCTCACACTTCAACGTGTACTAGCGGTTAGAACGCTGGGCTTGTAATCCTGGGGTCTCGGGTTCGATTCCCGGCGGTGCCCGAATTTATAACTTGTGTTAGGCAAGGCCGTGGTCTAGGCAACACGGAGTTTTCTTCCGTGGCATCCCAACAATTACTCCATTCACACACAGAAGAAGGCAATGGCAAACCACTTCTGGATCATCTGCCAAGAACGTATATGAACAGGTCCCAGTCCGAGAAAAGGATGGAAGGATCCTGTTCATATGGACCTGTCGTCAGACAGAACACCAAATAAAATAAATAAAACTTCAACGTGTATAAAAAATTATATATTCGTCCATAACAAAATGGGTTAATGATACAGAGTGAAATAGTATTTTCGTTGCAAAAGAGGTGATTAAGTAAACACATGCATCGTTATATATTATCCTAGTTAATATAATAGACAAGCAAAACATATTATTCTCTTTTCCCACTATATGCCCTGTAGACATATGATGGTATCACTCTAATAATTTTTCTGTTACTAAAATGTCTGTTCTATAAGTATATAGACAGTTCTCAGCACTCACGAACAAATAAATTTTTGTTTGATAGTTGTGAATTGACATAATTACTATTACGATTTACACAACAAACAAAATAATATTTTTCTCATGGTCAGTCCGTAAATATGCTAGTTAACGCCATGTTACAGTTAATATGAATCAACCCCAAGTCTTTTGTACAGATAGGATGTAAGGAGCGTCTATAACTCTAACATTTACCATCATTTATGTAATAAACATCAGGTAATATGTCACTCCAAATAGTTATCTCTGCAAAGAATAATAAAATGTGTACTTAATTGTTTAAAAAAACGTCGATATGAAATGACGTCGGATGAGGGACAATGTTTGGAAGAAATAACAGCATTCCTCCTTACAAGGCGTTCTTTACATCGCCATTCATTTTACCTGGGATAACTTATAGTAAAGGAGCGTTCTTATTGTTTGAATATCTCGTAGAAGCAATAGACAACTTGGTGATTCCAGAGGTTATTTAATATCACTTTACAAATTCCTGGCGTTACGCAAGACAACTATATACACGCTGTTTCTGAATATTACATAGACAAAGTTCATGCATTTCAAAACGACTCTGTCAACTCTTCGCTCTACGATATTTGCATTAACCCAACATTTTAACTGACTGCAAAGAGCTAAGTTCTAATTGAGAAGCGTCTGTCAGCTAGTCAAGAATTTGCCCGTCTTTTATGTAACCCCAAAGTTCATTATCGATTTTATGAGGCTCTGAAATCTTCTACAACATTTCGTAACGTGCTCTTTCTTACAGTGAATTCTCTCCATCTTATCGACAGTTCGCGAAAGGTTATTCAGTATTACTTATCTCCAATTATTACTCACCTTAATTAAAGATCGTCTGCTGACAATCACTGTCATTGTGAGAAAAGGAATATGTACTGCAAGAATGTATAAATTGTAAACTATACAAAATTCTTAATAATGTTCACATTTCCTTCATAGTCTGTTGCCTAGATCAAGGAAATTTTCATCAATAGCTCGTACTTAATAAGAATATTGTATAAAGCTGTCCACAAAGTCTGCGTAACTATGCAAGAAGTTATTACACGTTTGACGTTTACTAAAATATCGACTATGGTTAATTATATTTTGTTGGAAACCAGGAACAATTCGAAATTTGTGAAAGCATAATGCCTGTGAGAGACTGGAAGGGGTCTGTAACTATCTGAAAGCATATTTCCAGACCTTCGATCAAATAATTCCCGTTCATCTGTTTTTGTGTGGTGTATTGCTAATAATATGCTGATGTAAAGTTGACGCTGTGTAGTATTCAGTGAAAGCTGTGAAACACGGTTGAAAGGGAATTGTTTTACAAAAGCATTCGTTTGTTTCACAAATATGATGAAACTTATTTTGACCCTCGCATTACAATAGAGAGGACTTTCAAACAGAATTAACAAATGAATGGTTTTTGTGGGTGGGGACAAATATGGAAATGTGTACTACATTTCAGAACCAGATATGTTCTTTGCAGTTTTTATAAAATTATGTAACCAAATACAAAAACGTTATACACCTATACACAGTCATAGAGGGATGGAGTAAATTATAAATTTAAGAAATACGTGATGAGTTTTTTTTAATTTATACCGTCTACCTAGTGTTGTCAAATAAGTGAAATTTAGGAGATCACTGTGGGCTGGGCGTACAGCTAGGATGGGGACACAAGGACTGTAAACTTTTTTTACGTTCTTTTTTCACGATGTACATGAAATTGATGTATAAAGGGCTGGTCATATTGTCTATCTCTCCGCCTAACCATCCGTCGGATAGGGCTATAGTATGTATGATTTGAGGTTTTCACAGCGGTGAATATGAAGATTTCTGTCTTCTGAGTTGTTGCGCTGTGTAGCCTGGTAGATGTTTACGAACGTTTCAGAGGTCGTACTGCCTCCATCATCAGGGCGATGCGTATGAAGATTTCTGTCTTCTGAGTTGTTGCGCTGTGTAGCCTGGTAGATGTTTACGAACGTTTCAGAGGTCGTACTGCCTCCATCATCAGGGCGATGCGTATGAAGATTTCTGTCTTCTGAGTTGTTGCGCTGTGTAGCCTGGTAGATGTTTACGAACGTTTCAGAGGTCGTACTGCCTCCATCATCAGGGCGATGCGTATGAAGATTTCTGTCTTCTGAGTTGTTGCGCTGTGTAGCCTGGTAGATGTTTACGAACGTTTCAGAGGTCGTACTGCCTCCATCATCAGGGCGATGCGTATGAAGATTTCTGTCTTCTGAGTTGTTGCGCTGTGTAGCCTGGTAGATGTTTACGAACGTTTCAGAGGTCGTACTGCCTCCATCATCAGGGCGATGCGTATGAAGATTTCTGTCTTCTGAGTTGTTGCGCTGTGTAGCCTGGTAGATGTTTACGAACGTTTCAGAGGTCGTACTGCCTCCATCATCAGGGCGATGCGTATGAAGATTTCTGTCTTCTGAGTTGTTGCGCTGTGTAGCCTGGTAGATGTTTACGAACGTTTCAGAGGTCGTACTGCCTCCATCATCAGGGCGATGCGTATGAAGATTTCTGTCTTCTGAGTTGTTGCGCTGTGTAGCCTGGTAGATGTTTACGAACGTTTCAGAGGTCGTACTGCCTCCATCATCAGGGCGATGCGTATGAAGATTTCTGTCTTCTGAGTTGTTGCGCTGTGTAGCCTGGTAGATGTTTACGAACGTTTCAGAGGTCGTACTGCCTCCATCATCAGGGCGATGCGTATGAAGATTTCTGTCTTCTGAGTTGTTGCGCTGTGTAGCCTGGTAGATGTTTACGAACGTTTCAGAGGTCGTACTGCCTCCATCATCAGGGCGATGCGTATGAAGATTTCTGTCTTCTGAGTTGTTGCGCTGTGTAGCCTGGTAGATGTTTACGAACGTTTCAGAGGTCATACTGCCTCCGTCATGAGGGCGATTCATCGCTCTGAAAAAGATGAAGGAAATACTAAACGGACTAAGACGGGAGTAAGTTTATGACATCCCTTAGAACATCATATATTTACTGCCTCTTAGAGATATAATTAGGCTAGCCATTATGCCTAGGTCTTCTAATTGGTCTTTTCGGAATTTCCTACTAAAACTTTGTTTGTATTTCTCATGTGTGTAATGGGCAACATGTTACATACCTCGTCCATCCTTCTTGACCTGATAAATATAATGTTTGGTATAAATTGCAAATTTTTAAACTTTTCTTCATTCTCCTGTTACATTTCTGTAGGTACATACAGATCTTCATCTCAATATTAGGTAATGCAGAAAGCTGGAAGAAGAATGTGATGAACGAGATACGACACAACTCCGATTAACAAATTTACAACGAATTATAAGAACTTCATTAATTTCAAAATTTTATCACAGTTTTTGAATGGACAATGAAACTATCGTATTCCTAAAGTTAATGCTTTAGTTTGAAGGAACAAGATACCAGAAATTTACTTAACCCCTTGTGGAATATTTCTTGTTAACTTTATTATCCTGCGGGTTGCAGCTTCTAATGAAGCCGCTGTTCTTGGCGCGGGCGTAAGGTGCTTCTAGCCTGTGATGGAAGTGGGAGTCTGGCCTAATCCTGTAAAATTATTATCTGGAGGTCGACTGCCCTCTCTTTGGGGTTTTGTTGTTTCCTTCCGATGTTTCGTCAGTCACGAATTAAATGTAACACAAACCTGAAAATTTAATTCTGAATCTGAGCACTGAAATTGTTACTAAAATTATTGTATGTTTGTGGAAAATTTTAAAATGAAGTACAACTTACGTGTAAAACCTTTAGTCCTCGAACAGACCCTTCAGTCAGAAATACGTAGGCAAAATAGAAAACTTATTCGTAAGTGCTATAGTTCTATACTTTATTAAAGTAAGTTATTTACCGTTAATTTATAACTGCTCCTATATGTGCCTGGAGCTATCCCATGCCTCGTACTTTGTATGTACACAACAAACATCAACGATATGCTTCAGTGCTTTCGGGCGCTTTAGCATATTGGCATGTGCAACCGATAGGTAGGTTTTTGTTTAATTATGTATGATTCTACAAAGGAACAGGAGGCCGACCTTTCAATTTCACTTGAGCGTCTTTTTTTCACTTCAACGCTTATGATATTGTAATTAGTTAATTAAACTGTTGTATAGGATTTGAGACTTTCACGGCGAGTACAATCAATAAAATCTTCTCGGGCAATCAGCCGCGTCGACTGGTTACCGTAGTAAACCAACGTTGGTTTACTACGAAAACCAGTTAACGCGGCTGGTTGCCCAAGTAGATTTTATTGATTAAATTGTTATATATTACTGACTATTTTTATAATCTATGAACTTAATTATTCGTGTTTTTTCTGTCTAATCACAATTGTATATAAATAAAATTATACATAAGATATTAAAATATCATTTACATATTTGGTACAACTTTTTACTACATGTTTCGGTTACATT
>NW_019059606.1:1768152-1779858 GCF_000696155.1 Zootermopsis nevadensis
TTTTAACTTTTAACTTTACACCTGAAGATGGTTCAATGTAACCGAAACATGTAGTAAAAAATTGTACCAAATATGTAAATGATATTTTAATATCTTATGTATAATTTTATTTATATACAATTGTGATTAGACGGAAAAAACACGAATAATTGAATTTTAATTCACAATATGACGCAATTATATCAATCTATGAACTGACGAATATGGACAGACTAAATGTTTTACCCAAGAAAATTAACAAGGCATTAACCAAAGACATTTTCTGATAACTTTAACACAAGAATCGTGTATTCAAAAGACAAACGGGTTTGGAAACAGAATGTTGAATAACAAAATAAATGTTACTTTGTCGACGGAAATACGACTTTAATCATGAAACCAAGAATATCAAAGTCGGGTTTGTGAATAACAAAAGTACCCCATCAAAACATATTTTTATCGGTATTTTATCATGAAACACTTCTTATTCAAGAGCTGGCATTAGAGACTTTTCTGTCAGTCACACCGGTTGAAGATCTAGAATGTAACCTATAGATGGAACGTGTAAGTCAAAGCAGCACTCGGTTTACTCAAGACTGGTACACTGTCGCAGGTTGTAAAATACAGTACAAACATTTTCTACAAATTTTATTATTATTATTATTTTTATTATTACTTCTACACAGAATTATATACGGTACAGGAATTAATGCCTTCAATTTTTACTACAATTGAAAAGAAGTCATCGCCTTGATTTCAAAATTTGTTTCGTATTTGAGAATGATTATGCGTTATGGAAGTTCCTCATGTTTCTACCCCAGAACTCTGTGTTCTCATCATCACTCGACGTTACAGACATCAAACGAGAGAGAAGAGTATATTACTGTCCAACACAAACCCTTTTCACTCTAAAAGGATGTTGGAAAAAATAGGTATAAAACAGCAATTTTTCTCTTTTATAAAATAATGTACAGGCATGTATACTATATAGGCTGTGGGCGTACATAACATTGTTGTTTGCAAATCAAGAGTTGAGAAGCAACTGCGTAGAAGCGAATTTGTAACTGTTAAAGTTTATAGAGTGAGGGCTCACTTTCCAGTCTGTTTCCTTTCGTTTCTTGCAACTTAAACTTGTTTCTGGTTCCTTTTTTACAGTAACTTAAGAGGCAAGTAATGTCTTTCGCGGCAATCCGAACCAATGAACCATCCTTAAATCATACATTAAACGTTATTATTCTAGAATCCCTTTTCATTGTTTCCTTGGACTCACTAGCGCGCTGTTCTGGGCGTCGACCCGTACAACTTAGCCGTAAGAATGTCGCAAAGCGATTCATACTAAGTGTGGGGCTACAACCACGAACTGCAGCTTTAGTGTGGCTTAGCGTTTTATCACCCCCCCCCCTCCACCGCAGATGAATTCTTGGGCAAAACATCTTGACACTGGAATCCAACCTCAAGTATTCGACGTTGGGAGCAGTCCTTTCTCTGCCGCTGTGTCTTAAGAAACGCTTTGCTCCATGTGACGTAGGCAGCCCGGTAAACAAGTGACGTGCGCATGCGTAACCTCCTATTCCTGAGTGGAGAACGTCATTCTTTAGTATAAAGATATTTCTTTCGCGTCTTTGTCACTTTCAGCTGTCTGCAGTATCGATATTCGTCGATTTGTTTTATTACTACTGACTATAAGATGGTAAAGTTGCGTCATAATGTGATATAATAAGTATATATTAAATCTTGTCCGTCTAATCACAATAATTCTTATTAAATATTAAAATATTACATGAAACATGTCGTGAAACATGAAAAATGATGGTCTAATGTAAAATCGAATATTTCGATAAAGAACATCATTTAATATTTTAAATATTTTAAAATGTTAATTATTGTAATATTTTAATATTTAATAAGAATTATTGTGATTAGACGGACAAGATTTAATATATAATACATACTACTGACTATTTTATTACTTCCGATGTTTTAAAATACAAGTAAAGTTTACGTCAAATTAGAATAAGCACAATTTGGTACGCGTGGATGGGGCGAGAGATGTGCACCGAGTATTGGTCGGGAAGCCTGAGGGGAAGAGACCGCTGGGGAGAACTAGACATAGATGGGAGGCTAATGTCAGGCGGGATCTATGGGAGATAGGAGTTGAAAGAGGCTGGATTTTGTTGGCCCAGGACAGGGTCCGGTGGAAGGCTTTGGTTAATTCGGTGATGAACCTTCGGATTCGGTAAGACCTCGCCAGTAGATGGGGTGAGTGGTCAGAATCACGCCCCGGTAGCCTTTTACTCCCTGTAATCATACCTACATAAATAAAGTACGTTATATTAACTTTTGTAAACTATTTCAGATTACGATGAAAAAACAATCACACTGGCTGTTAATATTTTTTTTGGCGTAAATACGTCTATAAGGAAGGGTCATTCGGCAAAAAAGTGTAACGAAAAAGGGAAACTAAAAAGTGTAACAAGTGTACCTAGGGAACGTCGTGTTTACTCGGAATTGTTGTTACCTATAAAACATTACATTACCTTACAATACATTACCTTACATTACATTACATTACCTTACATTACATTTCATTACATTCAGCTACCACAGACCCATCTTAAGCGTACCTAATTGAAGTTGATTAAGCAATGTCTTAATCAAACTTATCTCAATTGTTAAGCATGTATAAAGGAAATATTTAGAATAAAGCCAATATATAAACTTCCTTTCCGTATAGACGTATTTACGTCAAATTCTCCGGAAACTTGGTTCCACTGACAACTTTTTATTTTATGTATGGTTGAACTTTTGGAAAACATTTTGTCCCGTGTTAATATAAATCTAATCGGCAGCATTACGGAAATCAGTGTCATAGTGAAAGTTAAAGTTAAGGTCATGAAGACTTGTGTTTGAGTGGATGCAAAGCACTGCGAATTCTTTATCTCGGCACTAAATGGAGGTGAATTTTCCATTTCGCCCATTATCCCGAGGATAGAGACTCCTGAACTCATTGGGGCATACAGACTGTGTAAAATTTGGCAAAGAGGAAAATGTCTACCCCTGCCGGGGATCGAATCCCTGTCGTCCTACCCGTAGCCAGTCACTTTGTTCATTTAACTATTTGAGCTTGTGTAACTGAAACAAATGTTTATCTCTAATCCTGTATAAACGGCCGCATTTGTATGCGTTACAGTTACAGCTGATACATTCCGCTGAAATTGATGACGTCCTAATTTGGGTAAAGTTTGTTACAGCAGTATTGATTCTCTAATGGTTTGCGATAATGACTGATTCAAGGCCACACAATTGTGTTCGATGTTGCCAATTTCCCGAGGGTTATTTAATATTTACTGCATTTCAGATTTGGCTGTACTTCTCTTTTCACGTTGTTCGCTGGCTCTGTTTATATAGAGATCGGTGTAATAACCTTGAGGGCAAAGTAAGTAGATAATTAGTCTTTGAATAACGAAGAGCTTAATTATTTGTGCAGAACATTGTGAAAATAGCTAGAATATGATATACAGGAAACGTATACATAAGTTGGATGGTGTGTGTCTTCGTAAACGTTCACTTCGAAGACTGAGAAGAAGATGACAGATAACATTAATATAAATCCTACAGATATCTTGAGGATAATGGTGGATGCAACAGTTCCGGTTGAGACCAGTGGTGGGCGTTGGTTGAACGATGTTGAATCTTCTAGTTCTGATAAGGCAGTAAATTACTTATTCATGTACGTGAATACTGCATTAAAACTAACATGTGCAAAATAATGTGTATGAATGTACCTTAGACAGTGAACAATGTCCAGCGTGTAACTGGCATGCACATATATTAAACCACACAGAGCTTCTGCGCTCTTCGCGTAGAACAAATGAATGCATTATGGGCAAGCTAGTTGACATTATGTTACTTAACGACACTCTATCAATTTCAGAGGTTACATGGTGTGTTTATCGCAAGGAAATAGACCCTGGGCGGAGCATTCGTGTTACCATGTTAGCTTGCCTGTCTGGACGTTGCTAAAGGCTTATTTTATCTAGTCGGTTCTGTTGTGTTCCAGAATGTAGTTGTTACTTAACCACGAAATTAAGACGCAAGTTTTTCTTTTTGTGTTAACCGGGATAACAAAATCAACATGAACCCTCTACTCCTGAGTGTATACAATAAAATGAACCAGTGGCTATGAGTCTTTATGGACAGTGTTGTATCACTACACCAAACGCTAACAGAAGAGACTTTAACAGGTTGTATGGGATTGCATAACTTACAAAGTTTGAAAGCTCACACTGTGTATAACATATTGTCACAGTTCCTATTATCTCACATATAATTTCGACAGTGCCATGATTAGAAACAACTGTTAAATCTGTTACAACCTAACAATGACTGGAATGAGTAACTAACTAACTAACTAACTAGATGGCTTACTGAACCCGAAGGTTCATCACCGAATTAACCAAAGCCCTCCACCGGACCCTGTCTTGGGCCAACAAAAACCAGTTTCCTTCAACTCCTATCTCCCATAGATCCCGCCTGAGATTATCCTCCCATCTACGTCTAGGTCTCCCCAGCGGTCTCTTCCCTTCAGGTTTCCCAACCAGTACCCGGTGCACACCTCTTGTCCCATCCATGCGCGCTACATGTCCCGCCCATCTCACCCTTCTCGACTTAATCACCCTCACAATACTGGGGTAGCAGTACAGATTTTTAAGCTCGTCATTGTACAGTTTTCTCCACGCCCCATCGTCTTCCCTCTTAGGCCCAAATATCCTCCTCAACACCCGATTCTCAAACACCTGCAATCCGCGTTCCTCCCTCTGAGTGAGAGACCGTGTTTCACACCCATACAAAACAACAGGCAAGATTATTGTTCTGTATACTTTAATTTTCAGGTTCTTAGAAATCAGACGGGAAGACAAAATATTTTGAACTGAGAAGTAGCAAGCATTTCCAGAATTTATGTACTTAGTTTTTTCTGAATTTACTTCTAGCCCCACTTGTCTACTCCACGGAAAATTGTATTAAGAGACCTGAAAATTAGGTCGAGATTCGATACACTTGCCTCAAAAATTGTAATTCTATACTATTACCACTGCAAAAACATGTTGGGTAACATGGCCGTGAGGTTGGTCGCACTGGAATGGCGTTATATTTGAATGAGTAATTTCACCGAGTCATTTTATAATAAACTAATGGAAGTACAGATTAAGCCTTATTGTAATCAGTTTGTAGTTAGGTACTGCAATTGTACAAGCTAATATTTGGAGACACTTCAGTCTGAGTTCCAGATATGCCTATTCTTGCATAAACACCATCTGCCCGATTATCGTTCTGACACGTAATTTCGTCTGTGAAGGAAATGTGTTATAGTGGAATAATTTTGTGAATGTTCGATGTTGAAAGAGCGTAATATTAGATATTAGCTCATCACAAAGTGTGAAAAATTTCTATCATTTTAATAATACCTTGAGATGAGAAATGTGTGGATTTTGCTTCGGACGTGAATGAACAGAACAAGCTACGTAGAAATGACAGACTCGGTATTCACAAATAAAAAGAAGTCGGAACAAAACATGGAACCCGGATTCTGCTATTCTTCTGCTGTTCCAACTACTTTCTGCGTAACAAAGGGAACACGGCCGTCCGTTAAACGATTAGGCATGGCGACAAGACGCCGAATATTTTTTTTAGGCAGGCGTCTGCTTTGTTGGAGGGTCATATTTTCTTCTGAGTGAAAATAATTTTAGCCGTAAATTTAAGTTACTGTAATGGTTTCTCCTACTCCCATTATTTTATAAGAAAATTACAATCCTGCTCTCTGTCCCCTTTGATAACGTTTTAGTGAATTGTCGTTATGTTCATGACAAATGGTACGCACAGTTCTTGATGTCACTCAATGATATCTCGAATTTGTGGGTGTATATTGTCCGTCTGTTGGCTTTATGAACGTATCAGGTGGAAGTGACACTAGTAGTGCATGCTTCAAGGTCACATCCGCAACTTTCCGCATCTTTCCTCAGTCATTCGTGAATTGCACTCTGTATAAGCTATACAACCTGAGACCGTAGTCAAACACGTTTCAGTGATACAATCATTTCATTAATAGTTTGAAACCTTTACTTCACAGTCCATATACAAAACATTGACATTAATACGAAATACGAAATATAAACATATTAGTGACCTGTGATACTACAACGAATGAAGAAACAATATAAAGGACAAGAACATCATAAGAAAAATGAAGACTAAAAATCAGTAAAAATCAGTAAAAAATCAGTAATTCAGTGAAAAGTTTTAATATATAACACCTGATGATGGCTATATATAGCCGAAACATGTCGTGTATGTTCCACATGTAAATCGAGTACTCGATAGGGAACGTAAAATGTTATTTTAATCTTTTAATAATATTATATTGTGATTGACTGCTAATTTTAATATATTTTTAATCATTGAGCCATTAGACGTAGAATTTTATTTTCAATATTAAATTCCAGACTTTGCATTTTAGTTGTTGGTATTCCTGCTTTGTATCGTGATCCCCTGGATTCGATTCTGAGCCCGGATAATAAATATTTTTCGTTGTTTGTGTCTCGGTTTCTCCTTCCACGTTTTACCTCATCTCCACTCACGGTAATAGACCTTTTAAATAATAAACAGTGTTGATTTGACGTAGTTGCTAAACTAAGGATCTATCGACATAAATGTCGTCGACAGATTGTTACGTCTGTAGTGAATACTGAATTTCATTGGACGGGATATGAAATAATTGCGCCCCTGAACAACTGTTTTCAAGCGTCAATCAATCTTTTCGGTCTGCAGATTCTACTGTCACATCCGTCAATGGTTCTGTCTGGTTTGTCTTCCCTATTTCCTCTGCGATGGGATCAGACTGCCCTCTTGAATATCTCCAATCACAGCTGTGACAGCGGTCACCACCGGGTCACGTCTTTTCAGACGCTATCTTGGTTGGCTCTGGATAACGAAATTGAAACCAGGAGAGCAAGTTTCCGGATGAGGGGTTCTAAAACCACTGATGATAATCCTCTCTTCTCTGTCAGAAAACTGGTGATTTCACGTCAGAATCAAACGAAAGGATGGTTTGGTGCGATACTCAAGATTCATAATATAGATCTCATTCTAAGTACGTTCAGTTTTAGATCAAAATCTGGAAATAAAATGGCAAATCTGTGGTTAATGTGGTGTTGTAAAATAGTTACAGCAACTCCTGTTATAAATTCTGTCCTTAGCCATGATCTTTACACGTGTTATGAATATAATTGAACTTGTAACTTCCTCATAAATCCTTCTACAATATGACAGAGTTAAAACATTTGAAGACAACAGCAACAGCAAGGACCTCTGAAACGTCGGTAAACTTCTACCAGACTACACGGTGCAATTACTCAGAAGACAGCAGTCTTCAGACTCACCGCCGTGGAAACCTCAGATCCCACATATAATCGCAACGATAGTATTTGTAAGACATTCTTACTCCAGTAAACATTTTCATTGCATTTATTTCTTCTAGTATAGACGACGAATGCCTAGTTGACTTATTCTTTTGTTCTTTAATTGCGCCATTTTCCAATAGAGGCGATGGCATCGAATAATATGGAATTAACTATGACCAACAACTCACAAGGAAATTATTCGCTACCTGTTTTAAGGTAACATCTCTTTTTACCTGGGACACTGAGGAAAATTGTGAAATATTCTGTTGCGATAACCGATAACCTGGCCTTGGTTTGAACCTTGAAATTCTCGGGCATAAGGTTACAGAAGTACCGCTATGCTAACCCGGTCGGTTTATCTGACGTAACTGATGCAACTTGAGGGAATTGGAAAAGAAATAGATTACGGGTCATGACACTTTTTTAGGTGAAAATGACACCATATTTGTCTAGAGGAATAACATATCTCAGAAAGGCTTTTCCCGACAGCCAATCCTAGCTCTAGACGAGAGGTCTTTCGGATAGAAAGCACCGCCTGCTACCAAAGATCTAGCTTAAAGCCTGTTTTGAAGTTCAACCTTAGACTCTCACAGTACACATAAGGAAGTATACATATGTAGCCCTTCGATATATATGTATACCCTCTCACATACATAAGACTCTTATAAACTACTGTGTTTTTTTGTTTTGGTTTTTGGTTAGGCGTACTGATACGGACTAATTATATTCCTTTGCTGCTGTACAAACCAATTTACAGAACGGCATCTCAAATGGAGTTTAAATATAATTCCTTGTGGTGATGTAACTGATTGTAGTCACGTGTGTGCACTAGGGAATGTCAGTTCTGTCCTGTTCTGTCATTCTTCAGCAACTAGTGCGTATTTCCTTTCTTTGTTTCGTTAATTAATCTATGAGCCCACATTCCTTTTTCATGTATTCCTTCTCCACTACATTCTTGTTTATTATTTATCTTAAGTTCTTTCTTATTTATTTCTTCCTTTGATTAACTTTTCTGTTGGTATTTTGTGTGTTTATTTATTCGTTTTTTTCCCTTCCTTCCTTCGTTATTTTCCTTCAAATTACCTTAACATAAGCACTGAGATTGCGGTTTGGTGAAGAGGTTCATTGTGGTCTAGGTCACGAAGAAAGTACTTCTTTTATTTTCTGCTCTAAAGGTGCATTCAGTACGTTCCTCTGAAATGTTAGCAACAACCTTCAATACTACGGGCGTCACAACGCCAAAAGTAGGAACGCCACGTGTAGGAACAAATGCGAATCATCTTCCGAACTCTGTTTGATCAATTCGAATATGTGTCATTCTTTCAAGCGTGCCCTCGTTGTCTGTATGCAGGGAGGATTCATAAAGATTTATACTGATGCTCAAAAGTTTTATAATCTCCGTCACTTTTCTGATAAATTCCCAGTTCAGTATGAGGATTATTATCAACCTAGACTTTCTTATAAACCCATCGTTAACTGTTCAGCTAATCTCAGCGGTCCTGAACAGACGTAAACCCAATTGCATTATGATGCAGTATCCAACCAAATTACGTATTCGTGCAGACACAGGGGAGCGTTTTTGCTGCTGTTTCCTGATTGTCTGCTCATGAGTCTCAAGGGATCTCTAAAACAAAATGATGCTTAAATTCTTTCACAGTTCTGGTCGCCGTAAAGCAGATGGAATTACACAGTGCATGTTTAAATTTTGAGTAGTATTCAGTCGGCAGTAACTCATGCAACACACAAGCAGAAAAATCACGTTTAGCCGACCGGGTAGCATATTGAGTCCGTTGGAAACTGCGGTGGTTAGAGTCAAATAGTCTTCTCCTACCCTGTCCCTTAAGCCCTTGCGTACTGTCTCTGTCTGTATGTACATTATGTTTTATGGCGTATATCACTTGATCTAACAAAGCCAACCTCTCGCTTATAACATCTGTTCTTGATGATGGAGACTAACTTACAAGCGTCGTTTTTCTGTATAGACGTAGCTAATAGACTGAGAAGACTTGATTGTACTTTGTCTCCATGAAAATTCTACATTTTTTATAATGATATTCGATTTCATAATTCCCTTAATACAAAAACTCCGTTACATATCAAATATGGCGACACACTTTATGTAATGTAATGTTACATAGAACTCATTAAAGAGAGGCATTCGTCACTTCAATATTTAGCTTTAACAACGAATAAATTGTTGTCAGTATGCGACAAAATGTGATACTTGTAATGTAAAACATGTTTGGCGGCCCTCGTATTCTGTTGACACTTATTTTGACCGTGAACTGCAGATTGTTGGCAAGATGAATGCATCGAGTTGGCTGATATTCAGTGCAGTGTTAAAATGTGTAATGCACAGGTCTCGATAGATCGATCTACACGACACACAAGAGTGGAAATATAGACGACTGACTGCAAGTAAGAGTAGCGCTACACGTAATTACTCATTTTTAAAAATGAGTTATTGGTGATTCGCCATGTATTATTGATCGTCATGGGCCTGGATATGTAATTCAAAATGCCAATTCACTGGTAGATATCATCATAGAATGAGAAATAATTTCCCTTTTAATACGTAATGCGTTGAAAAATACTCCAAAGAGTTTGTATGTCCTAGAAGTGATCTGTATTTGTCCATACTAATTTTAGTATTACAAATAATTTCTTAGAAAACTGAAGTTCATTAAGTGTTGCGTCTAAATAGGAATTCCATAAAACTGTTATAAACCAGAATTATACATTATTAACAAATTTTATTTTGCCAAACTTAATAAAATCCGTTCATTAATTTTGGAAGTATAACATTCGGACAGAGATACAGCCATAATTTTTATTATACCTACACTCATCCTTCGTACACTTTGTGCTCAAAACTTATAAAAACATATACAGGTATTAGCCAACTTCAATTTTGAAGGAAACAAAATGGACTTACTTGGTCACCATACTCTGTGTTTGTTTGTCTGTCCCAATTTCAAATTTTAAACGACGTTTAGCAACGTTACATTATTACAGTCTAGTTAGAACTTAAAATTCCGAAAAATTATTTGTTGTTTAGATTTTATAGCGATAGCATTTGCAACTACTTATGTACACAGAAATAATCGGTACACATACTTGAATAAGAACTGATCTCCAAATATAAGTCAACAACAACAACAGCTAAAACAAAACAACAGTAATAATAATAATAATAATAATAATAATAATCACAATTTCAACTACAAGAACTAAGAACACCGACTTACCCGAAAAAATTCTGTCGTGTGATCTAGACACAGCATGCAGCACACAGACCCATGAGCTAAATTACGTTCTATTGGTGTATTATGTGCTCAAAGATAAACCAGTATTCATGAAACAAGATTTTTTGGAACAATAAACTATGCAATAGGAAACCAGGCTTCATGAGCTCTGCCTGGAACTCTTTCATAGATTTCAAAAATCTTAAAGTATACTTGAATAATACTTAAAACAAAGAATATGATAAATATAAGATGAATGAATAATTGTTTGGAAACTAAATCAGTAAATTATTCGTAAGCACTTAAATGAAGATGGGCCTTCTTAAAAAGTTATTTACTACTAATTTCATCAATAAATGGCACCCTTTTTATAGGTCCCTGAGATGTATTGCCCCGATCGCAAGGGCCACTTCATTTCACCTTGTTTTGAACCACTCGAATAAATTCTGTGAAATAGTGTCCGATATATTCCCAGATCAATGTTAATACTATCCTCCCATCTATTTCTAGGTCTCCCACTTAGGTTCTTCTCTTAAAAACAATTTTGTATGCATTTATCATCTCTCTCAAACGTGCTAAATTCCCAGCCCACCGCTTTCTGATTGATCCGATAACCCTAGTATAGTCCTCTATGAAGTTCTCCATTATAAACATTTGTATCCTGTTGTATTTTTATTATAATTGCACTTTTAGATCACAAAATGCAGACGAATGCGTCACAATGTACTCTGGGTATATATAAGAGGTGCGATCGGAAAGTTTCAAGACTGCGCGTTTAAAAACCCGTACACTTATCTCAGGTATTAAATTCATTCATCACCCTCGAAGTAGTTCCCCTGGGAGTGAACACAACGATCCCAGCGCCACTGCCAAGCCTGGAAGCATCCCTGGAAATCTTTCTTTGTCAGCCTGTCAAGCACCATCTGCGATTCTGCCTGAATCTATTCTGTCGTCTCAAATCTCCTTCCCTTTAGCTGAATTTTCATCTTTGGGAAGAGGAAGAAGTCACACGGCGAATAAGGAGG
>NW_019059606.1:1780023-1834076 GCF_000696155.1 Zootermopsis nevadensis
CCCAAGATGAAAATTCAGCTAAAGGGAAGGAGATTTGAGACGATAGAAGAGATTCAGGCAGAATCGCAGATGGTGCTTGACAGGCTGACAAAGAAAGATTTCCAGGGATGCTTCCAGGCTTGGCAGCGGCGCTGGGATCGTTGTGTTCACTCCCAGGGGAACTACTTCAAGGGTGATGGAAGAATTTAATACCTGAGATAAGTGTACGGGTTTTTATACGCGCAGTCTTGAAACTTTGCGATCGCACCTCGTATGTGACATGTAACTGTGAAGCTAAAGGTAAACACGGTTACTTACGTACACTGTTCCCTCAGTGTATCTTTGAAAGATTACGTGTCGCTTTATGACACTAGTGTAGGGCAATTGTTCTGTCGTTCCGGGGAATTCACATTCCAAATATTGACCTCATTTTCTCATGCTTTATGTTTAATCCTTTTCTGCGGTCGTCTCTGATTTATGAACCCTTCTCTTTTAGATGTGTGCTTAGACGTCCACCCAAAACACGTAATTTATACACTTTCGTCGCACTTAAAAGTTCATGATATTGTTTGAAGCTTCTTCTGTTTGCGGGTAAAATGGATGATCTCCAGAAGAGGGTGGTAAATGCTTATAGGCTACACTAAGGAATAGAGTGGCGGACAGTCGATAATGGGAGGTTCTGCAGATGGAGGTTGTATATAACATGCTTCACCATGAGATTTTGCAGCTTCAGAATGTCATAGATTACTTCGGACCTAACGGATTCTTTTGACAGGGTTCAATGGTGAATTGTTATGAATAAGGTAACAAATAATCGGCGCCCTTTAAAGGTAGGAAATCTCTTGCCGAGCTGAGCAACTACAGCTTTTCAATTTATAAAACCTGTGGATAAGAATTGAGTGTGAAGATGATTGTATTCTGGGATTTTGCACCGTGTTGTCTAGTAGAACTTTACCGAAATTTCAGAGATATTTTCTGTCTCCATTATCAGCGATTTGAGTAGCCATTGGAATCTGAATTTTCAAAATAGTAGAGTGATGGAAAATTAGGAAAATAAATTACAAGTTTTGACGATAAAATGAATAAAGCAACCTACTTAGCAGTTTACATTTAAAACGTAATTGATTCTGATTTCTGTGTTTTGATATTAGTGGTGTCAAAACGTCGGGCTTTCCTAAAACTTTTGCTATTTTGTTACAAAATGAAAAATGTTTAATTCATTTAGTTCCGCAATGGCGTACTTTGATGAGATTACAAGAACATAGACCTGGGCTCTTATCCATACTCTTCTTCTGCCGTTGTAAAGTATCACCGTTTTTACACGAAGAGCTAGTAATCGGGGAACTACTCAAGAGAGCTCTTGTACAGTGCATGGAAACAAAAGCAGTTATGTGTATTAAAACTACTTTCATTCTATTTGTCCGATCTCAAGCTAATTAACAAAACTTGTAAGTTAAAAAAATACAATGCGCGTATTGAAAGGAAAGCCAGAGTATAATTGACTGTAACGCGTAACAAATTTTATAATTCTCGTTTTCATAATGGTGAGGCTTCCTAATTCTGTATTCCGTACAGCGAAAACCCATTACAGTTCTCTACATTTCTACATATACTATCAGTGACCTGGAAAATTGTGTTCTTCTTTCCTGTTGCGTCAACATCCGACACTACTGAATTTCCTTCCCAGTCCATTTCCTCAGACATTATATGTTTTCTGCGTTTGAATGAAAGTTTACTTTCATTTCGCCTTATTTGTGTGCTTATATTTTACATTTACAGTCACAGCCAACACAAAGAAAAATACTTTTAAGAAAGCTGATAGTAGTTCAGCTGTTCAATAAATGATCCGAATTGTATCCAAGCCGATGTTTCAGTATTGTTTCCACAAGATTCCTGAGCCATCTGAATCCAGTTCACACAGGAATACTCGCTTGTCTCCTGTTTCATTAATGTCCTGTTTTGTAATAACCTCCTACTTATGCTTAAACCTCCAAAATGGTCTCTGTCCTTCAGGTTTTACCACTGTGACAGTTACGCATTTCTCATATTCCTCATTTGATTCTTCTTGATTTTCTTTTTTGCCTTAATAACAGTTGATGAAAAAGTACGGATTACGTATCTCCTTGTTATTCAGTTCTCATGATATTGTTATTAAAGATGGAGAAACTGCGCAATGAGAAATTTCGTATTTTGTACTCTTTACCTTACAGGGTCTGTGATTTGTTGATTAAATCAAAGAAGGTGAAACTGCACTGTACGTTGCGAATTTTGGTGAAGGTAATAAATGCATACAAAATTTTACACGAAAATGTCAAAAGGAGACACCACTTGAAAGATTAAGGCTTATGTAGGGGATACTATTAAAATGGATACTATACGAATCGGTTTTAAGGGTTTGAGTCTGATTCAGCTAGCTCGGAATAAGATTCAGATTCATACTTTTGTAAATGTCGTAATGAATCTTTATGTTTTATAAAATTGAAGCATGAGAATAAAAAACGAAAACATAGAAAGATAAGAAGTAAAATAGAAGATGGAGAAGATTTATAATTTAAAAGAGAAGAATTTGATGAAATTGAAGGATAGGAAAGAGAATGTGGATAAGAGAAATAAATGGTAGAAATGCAGAGAGGATAATAAGAAAAAGAAGTTACGTCCCTTCCTTGGATAGGAAAGAGAATGTGGATAAGAGGAATAAATGGTAGAAATGCAGAGAGGATGATAAGAAAAAGAAGTTACGTCCCTTCCTTACATTTTATAGAACAACATAAAACTCTTAGAGTACAGTCTTATAGAACCGCAACACCGTATTTGATACAAACTTCCCGTTGAAGCGTTCAATTCGTGGAGAGAACAAATTGGTTCTGCTTATGGAACAATGTAATGGTAGGCGTCCAAGTATTACTGAGGTTGACCAATACATTACAACTGCTAATGCTGGAAACACTAAGCGAAATGTAAGCTACATCTGACGTGATGTGGAATACGACACCCTGAAGTTTTACTCTAAACGATTATTTTTTTGTAATCCCCCCTTCGCCCCTAGTGAAAAAATCAGACTGGACTGAGTCCCTGATTCTTTCCTTCAAACGATCAGTGCAATCGACTTTGACAATCGATGTCACTTGTTTTACTTAATCCCATGTATGAAAGCGTGACGGAGTAAAGTCCGGAGATAGAGGTGGCCACGGTTCTGGAACATTCAACACATCGCTCTGAGATATGCTCATTGGGAAGTGAAGTAAAGTGTGTAAAACCTGGCCTACATCAAGACAGGCATAATATTCCGGCATTAGCCTGAAAATTATGAGCTAAAGCCTCAGGATAATGAGTTCTTGGAAGATATTAGAATAATGTGCTCCCTGGGTAGAAGGCAAATACGTACATTACAGCTGAGCTAGCCTGCTCGAGTTTCCTCTGAGTAATCATATGACTTTCAGCAGCTTCCTCTTATGAGTGACATCTGGTGCCAGTAATTGCACTACAGTTACAGTGGCTTCAAAGGTTAAGATCTCTCGACGTAAATAATAGATGCAGCTGACTGCTGGGACCAATTCCGGGCGTGTTGTCTCCAGAGGTTTAGCTTTCCGACTCTAGCTACAGGGTCGAGCGGATTTGCTTGTAGCAAGATTTCTGAACAGACCCAGCACAGAAAATAAAATGAGTCTGGGACTGAAAGACTGTAAGTTTTCGTTGTCCACTTGGCGGGAGCAGTCGCGTTTATAGGATCTCCGATACACATACATTGTGATAGGAAACTTCACAAGTCAGACCCTGTCTACGTTTTGGATTCGCGTGTTACGAATCCAAGTTTCTGTATCCTAAATTAATAACGAACTGAAAGAATTAGAGGGAAAAGTTGGCATAATTTATTCAGTTGACAATTAATGCTGGTCATGACGATGAATCAGTGTCTACGCTAATAACTCGCATGTCAAACTCTTTTCCTGCTAATTTAACTGTCTTTTATTTGTTTCTGTCCCCAAATGTATAGTGAATTACAACATACATAGGTAAATAAATGAAGTTCATACTTGATGACAAATTGCTAGAGCCAAGGGGATGACATTAACAAGTTTAAAAAGAAATTCAGAAGTAATCCTATAATTCCGCCCGTTATTTTGTATTAATATGAAACTTTTTCAATCACAACAAAATAATAACAAAGACCAAGGATGTTTAAGAATAGGGCGCTTAGCATCTTTTGACCTAAGATGGATGAAGTGACTGAAGGCTGGATAAAACTGCATAATGAGGTGCTCCATAATTTATATACTTTTCACCAAATATTATTTGGGTGATCAAACGAAGAAGATGACATGTGGCACATATGCGGCAAATGAGAAATATGTTCAGAGTTGTGGTCGGAAACCCTTAAAAGGAATAGCCAACTAGGAAGACTTGGGAGTACATGAATTAGTAATATTAAAATTGACATTGAGTGTGAGGTCGGACCGAATTCCCTTGGCTTTGAATAGGGATATGTGGAGTGTTCTTGTTAACAGATTCAAGAACCTTCAGGTTCCAAAAGATGCGGAGAATTCTTGACTATCTCTTAGCTTCTCAAAAAGGATACACCTCTGTGAAGTTAATTAGTTAACAAGATTTGGATAGAATGTTGTGGAACGTGTCTGATTTTACAGTAAGAAGCACTGGCCTCTTAGTTTAACATGTCGGAAATCGGATTGACTTATTACGGAGTTTTGTATTGGTACGTAAGCCCATAGTAAACATAAGCATGAGACCTACATACGTTGAGATTTTATTCGTTAAGGTAAATAAATGAAGTTCATAAAGAAAGTTATTATACTTGATGACAAATTGCTAGAGCCAAGGGGATGACATTAACAAGTTTAAAAAGAAATTCAGAAGTAATCCTATAATTTCGCCCGTTATTTTGTATTAATATGAAACTTTTTCAATCACAACAAAATAATAACAAAGACCAAGGATGTTTAAGAATAGGGCGCTTAGCATCTTTTGACCTAAGATGGATGAAGTGACTGAAGGCTGGATAAAACTGCATAATGAGGTGCTCCATAATTTATATACTTTTCACCAAATATTATTTGGGTGATCAAACGAAGAAGATGACATGTGGCACATATGCGGCAAATGAGAAATATGTTCAGAGTTGTGGTCGGAAACCCTTAAAAGGAATAGCCAACTAGGAAGACTTGGGAGTACATGAATTAGTAATATTAAAATTGACATTGAGTGTGAGGTCGGACCGAATTCCCTTGGCTTTGAATAGGGATATGTGGAGTGTTCTTGTTAACAGATTCAAGAACCTTCAGGTTCCAAAAGATGCGGAGAATTCTTGACTATCTCTTAGCTTCTCAAAAAGGATACACCTCTGTGAAGTTAATTAGTTAACAAGATTTGGATAGAATGTTGTGGAACGTGTCTGATTTTACAGTAAGAAACACTGGCCTCTTAGTTTAACATGTCGGAAATCGGATTGACTTATTACGGAGTTTTGTATTGGTACGTAAGCCCATAGTAAACATAAGCATGAGACCTACATACGTTGAGATTTTATTCGTTAACAACTACGATCATAAATGAGGTGAGAAATTTTGATGGTATATCTAGCAAAGGTGACGTAGTTGGAAGCTATATTTACAATTCAGCTCAGAAATGGAACACAAATTTTTAATTATTAACAACACATTTCTAGCTAACCTGAAAATATATATTAAGACCTCTTTAGTAAATCTGGCATCATACGTATCTCTCAGAAGCTACGTTTTTATTCTAATTATCGGATTTAAATTCCAATAAATCAACTGTAACATGAGTAGACATGCCATGCACTAACTCGCCATAACTTTGTGAAAACAAATACGTTAAATCCCAGCTTTGATAACATCGGTCCAGCATATTCGACATATTTTGGTCTCATGGTCCTGTCTTGTATATAAATAACCTACCCCCCCTCCCCCCCCAGTGAGAAATCTTCCCGGAGAGAGGAGCAGGGAAATAGAGCCGAGTTTATTCCCTTGGGACTGAGATTGAAAATCCCAAATTGAATTTGGAACGCCGAACCACTACAAGGTGTGTCAGATACATTTTCAATACTACTGCAATGTTGCGAACATATAATTGTTACCTAAAAGTACTTAAATGGTCAATTAAAATTAAATACAAAATATATTTAAAACAATTGTAGTACCACAAAATTGCGTGATCCTAAGTAGCTAGATGATGTAATCTTCATCTGCTTGAATATTAATACAGTATTTATTGTTTAATATAGTATTTATATGAGATGTTGGGTAGGCCACATGAGTAAATTTGACTAAACTACTTTCAAATTTGTTGGAGTTTACATAGATCTAGCAAGAAACTTGTGGCACATATTATTAAAACAGAAAATTGTGAGTGCTTGTAACAGTGAATAGAAAATTTTTGGACAGGTTAGTGTAGTTAGTACAAACCAGAAATTTCGCACAGATTACACGATGTGAGGACAATGAAACTTTTATATGTAAACAGAATTTTACAAGGTAAACACCCTGGAAAGCGGTAACTTAAGAGTTGTAAAAATAACATTAAGATGTATCTTAAAGAAACTGGTTATGATGATGTTTGTAACTGATTAATTATCGAATCCAGTGGAAGACTTTTCTATTAGCGAAGCTGAAATAACGTTTAATTTGATCGTCTTAGAGACAGCCATTAACCTGATTTTATATAATTAAATTTATAAATATCGTTATGACAATAACAACCCACAACACGTTTCATCTACCTTTACATTGCACTTTAAAATTAATCTACTCGTTCGTACTCTATATGACGCACTCTGTTGTGAGGAACAGTATTATCCATTGTTTATTGCGACTTTTATTATATCGATGGTGAAAACAAATACGTTAAATCCCAGCTTTGATAACATCGGTCCAGCATATTCGACATATTTATAATTTTACAATATTATACACAAATATTCACAGTGGTAAAATGGTGTCACGACTTTAGAATGCGATTTATGCATAGCAGTAGCATTTAGGCACCGTCATAGAGTTCATTATTAATTGGCTGTGAACTATTGAGCTTAGACAATGTTTGCATTGTCTGTTAAAGGTATGACAAGCCGTTAATTACCTAAACTTCCTTCAGTCCGAGATCAGCCATGTGCCGGATCAGAATTGAAGCCTGTAACTCAGGACCAGTTTTACTACGGGAGAATTTTTTGTTTCGAGAGGAATCCCATACTATATATATTCAGAATTCTTCTCTTTGTATTTGATTATATATTCATCATGGAGAATAATTCTTCAAATAAAAATTCTATCTTATTAGTTTAGCGATTTAATGCGTCATGTGCTGTTTTGATAAAATCTGAATTCAGATTTGAAATTTCTGGACATAAAAAATGTCATGTTATATCGATAAGAATAAAAGTTACTCCTATCGAACAATTTCTAGTGGAGACCACCAACATCATATTGAATCGAATCCCGTTTAGTTATTTCTTAAGTGAAATATCTGTGGAGTCCGACAGATGGACATGACTGTGTAATATACGTTCACTTCCTAGAATGTGGGAAGCAAACGAATACTAGAAGTGCTCAATTTTTCATGAACGAATATTAGTGAGATATGAAAGGTTTGAGAAGAGAAAGGTCCAAACAAGGTGATTCACGTAAGAAAACGTTATCTGAGTTAAGACGTACTTAAAGTTGTGAAGTAATAAGAATGTATGCAAGATAGAATTCCATTTGTATAAAACCTCAGTGTGGAAATCGATAGAAATTTGTCTTGGGCAGCACATGTGAACGTCTTGTGGTGACAGCAGTCATCCATTATTCGCAAGGCTCCTACACACGATCATGATTAAAAACATGCCTTCTGGCACATCAGTTTTCGAGAAGTTCCAGGTTCAAATCTCGGCATTATTTCTGTTATCCTGGCTCACGTTTGCGCGGTTTCACTCAGCCATTCTAACTTTATAATCATGAATAATTTACTTACTGTTGCAGCCAAGTAGTTGGTACTCGTATTCGGGAGATCCTGGGTTCAAACCTAGGCCCGAATTTCGGCTATCCTGTTAATGTTTTCTAATTTTTTCTTCATGTTTTTAAGTCAAATACCGAAATATTACCTTGAATTAGTTTGCGACAGCTTCTCTTCATACCATATATAATTAATTAATCATCATATAACGTGACGCTATGTATAGTCTGTTCTAATGAAGCGTCGTTAAATAAATCAGTAATAAACAATGAACAAGTATCCCTCAACTTAGAATATAATACACGAGTTACATGTTACAACTTTCAATAACAGTGTAATGTAGCCTGTATTGATTTAATTAACTTTCACTGAGTCAGAATTTTGACCATAAAATGAGTTTATGTATTTAACATGTCACTGTAAAGGAATCGTTTACTAAAGTTAAATTGACTGATTTTATAACAGAGATACGTAGCATTTTCTTGAACGTTAGATCAATATTTTTAAATAATGTTTATTTCATATTCTTGCTATAACAGAACAAAGTCTGCATTTTTTTTATTTTGAGATTTTATGGCGACAGAAATTTAATCGTCTCCAGCTGTTAGTTTAAAATAGGTTAAAAAATGATAGTCTTCAACTTGACGCAGGGAATTTTTTAGTCTCCAATTTCTATATAATGTGGGACCTGTATAAAACACTTCACAGGTACTTATTCTATGGTTCTGTTGGCCCTTCTGTTATACGGTTACAGGATACCAAACTAAATAAAGGTACAGTTAATAAGCGAATTACTGTCGAAATTGGTGAAGACAATCTTAGGCAAAATAGTTTATTAAATTCCTGAACACCACGATGTTAATGAGTTTTTCTATATTACTCATTGAGACTAGTTTATTTTTATAGGCGTTAGCTGGAGGAATCTTACAAACAAACATTTGTACTGAATTTCATGTAAAATTTCTCGTATTCCTTTGCAGTTGTAAAATATACGTGGAATTCATAAGGTCAGCTTCTCAAACTTATGTTCTATCTACTATAATTTTGAACGTCATTCTTTAGAAGTTTGTGAAATTAAATCAAATTCAGATTTTTGAGAACACTTTTAGAACAGTTTCGAAGAAAGTTATCATTCATGTTCCAACCCTTTAAGTAAAGTTTCTTTCGATAGAGATATCAGTCTGATATTAATAACATCCACCGAAATATTAGGATTCTCCTGAAGTGTGCAGACACTGGTAGACACAAAGACACTGGGACTGCAGAATTCTCATAAATTGGAGTTACTAAATGTCATTCTTCTTTCACCAACGTATTCATTCGTTTGTATGCAACTGGCTAGAGGTTACTGCGCCAATCTCTGCTAGCGACGTATTTCATAATAACTTAATTTCAGAAAACCGTAGCTGAAAGTTTTACTAAGCGACTGAAACGGAGTCTTCCTTGAACAGTAGGCAAACCTACTTACAAGTTCAAACTGATGAACTGATATTACCTACATAAATGTATGCTGAAAGATCATTATCCTTTTCACAAAAGTCATTCCATGCAAGTGTACCTACAGCCAACCGAATCTAAGATGGCTGTCTTCTAGATTGTAACTACGTAGTCCGGTAGAAGTTTACCAGATTTTAAGAGGTCCTTGCTGCCTCCATCATCAAGACCATAGTCGTCCCGATGATAAACTTCTACCATACTACACGGCGCTACAACCCAGAAGACAACCATCTTCGAAATCACCGCCGTGAAAACCTCAAATCCCATCAACCGACTCTATTTTACAGTGTCATTTCTCACACCATTTTTCTCGAAGATCCATTTCAATGTTATTCTTCTGTCTGCCCCTATGTATGGGTATCAGCATTAATGTAGAGGGCACAACGTCAGACGACCCAGGCGTTTAGAGTACTGTTAAGTCCACTATGCATCCCTGATCTCGTTATGACCTTTCAAAGAGCCCTAACCGCACTTCTGTAACCAGAACCAATCTTGAGGCTCTCCAAATATCCATCGACTGTAGATATATGCTGCTGAAACTTTAACCATTGGCATAATATAATTATAAAACGACGTTTAGGAGACAAATATGTTTCCGTCCTCACATAAAACCTACTCTTTTGAACCCAGTCAATAGAGCTAGTTCTATCTATTGGGCCCAACTCAGTAGATTTTACTTGGGGGCAGTAACAGATTTTATACTCTGAAACGTCATTCTATAATTTAATTAGGAGATAACACTCATGTAGTTTGTTCTTTTAAGTGTTTTAGATGTGTACTATCAGTACTTAGCGACAGCACATTTCGTTCAGTATTGCCCTTTTTTCTTGACTTAATCAATCGTTCTGTATTCTAAAACAAGACCACTGCGTTTCGTTAGCTGATTCTGCTCCCATCTTCTGATGTATTTGAATTGGCCTCTTCTGTCGGGGCCAAGAGAATAGGTATCTTCACCCGAAACGGGAACAGAGCCAGCTCCCGAAATGCACTAGACTTCTTTTAGAATATTGAACGGTGGATACAGTCCAGAAAAACAGCAATATTTAAAGATTTATTAAAGTGGAAATCGGAATTTAAGGAATCCTACTGTTGTACCGATCATGGACCTAAAATTTGTAGTCTGTAGGATGTAAACGAATAATTGTGAAATTGATCCAGCTATTTTATAGTCACTGATGTAATTTCCTCTTGCCAGCGTTCGTTAGTACTTGCAGATAGGATCTTTTGAGCTATACGTATTTATTGAAATTTGCATGTTGACTGGACCATGTGGAATTTAATCATTCGCTTTCCAGATTCACTTAACAAGTATGGCAGAATATGTTAATTTTGCTAAATAAGTTAATTATATCCTACAATAGACAGAATAACTCACGTTTAGTTTATCCTTTCCACGTTATTTTTGATTTCTTTAAAGGAATCTTCTCTTGATACACTTTACACGGTGAGGTATAATTTTTCTTGTTAAACATCGGAAATAATTGGCTAGATTATTTCCAAACCTAGAATCGACTGTGGTACTCCGGAATAAAGCGGAGGAGATAACCACGAAATTTTATATTTTATTACGTGGTAGAAAATGATTCACTTTCTTCTTACACGTAACATTACTGGTAACTGATAGGCCTGCTATTGTATAAAATAACTCATATATCATGTACGTGTTTATTCTTTCCTGTCTTCGGGTTTGCTGTTTTTTGACTTTTTTCATGAATGTAATGTGCGATACAAAATTTTATAAAATCAAATATACACATTATTACGCGCACGGGGAGTTATTATAACACAATGAATGCTAGATGCAATTGCGGAGTGAATACTGGGAGGCAATTATGTTTTATCTTTTTTCTTCATGTTCTGCAGTTGGCATTTCGTGTGTAAGTGAACTTCTTGACTGCCATTGGTGGAATCGCTGCTTCGTATTATCACCTCTAAGCACAGGTTAGGAATACTAGACGAGGTGTGAGGGAGAGGGAAAGTACAACTTGTGCATAATTATCTGATGTCTATTGCAGATAAGGGCATCATATTTCTTCATGACATGTATATTGTGCCGTTATAAAACCAAATTGTAGAAAATCATAACCTTCAACAATACAGAAGTTGGTCTTGCCAGAAATATGCGCCAATTTTTTTTTTTTTTTTTACATATGAAGTAAAATGAAGTAGGTCCATTCTTAACTTCGTAACAAAGTATCTTTTACCAGCTGCGACAACATATTTGTATCGTGATTCATGAGCATTAATATTATTGAAGTATGAATGATGGCAAAGAACGTACTTAAAATTATTTTTCCTTTGTCGGACGTAGGTATCATAATTTTTCGCTAAACCAAGTTTCTGGCTCTGGTATCGAACACATTTGTTTCTCTAAAATGAAGGTTTATGTCGAATATGTTTTTGTCGAAGAGTAGGTAAATAATCTGTTGCCACACATCTGTTAACCTGTAGCTTTATTTTATATGCGATCCTCACACCACCGCCCCTAGCGTAAAAACAATTTTTCCGTCGTGTTTCAGCATTTTGTAAATTTACAAACAAACCCGTATCCATCTTCTTCACTCACTATCTTATATTTTCCTTTCTCGACACTAGCAAGAACAGGTATATTTGAATCTTGGAATTTCTAATAGGCCCACATGACTTTTAAATTGCCCTGTATTACACATTTCCAATCACTGTGATTGCACGTAACTTTTTTGTTTTTATTTACATAGCTTTCGAACTATAAAGGAATTGAAAATTATTATATTTGTATAACAGGATTTTTGTGCCATTTCGGAAAAGTGTCGAATCGAGCAACGGAATTCTGCACGTAATGAGGTCGGGCTATTTTACCGTACGAATCAGATTACCTGGTAACCCTCCGAATGAGCTTTTACAATTAACCAGTCTTCGCAATGTTTTATCCGACGAAGAACCCGGGACAGTGGATGACCCAAGCGATGAATGAAAGCGGAAACCTGGAGTTAATCAAATACGCCCACTCATGCACACACAAACCTAATAGCTTTATTCTTTTATGTGGATCGAAACTGTGACCGAGAAGGTCAGAATTTCAGTGGTGGTAAGAGTTTACATAACATGTAGCAACCCTTCGCTATCCGCGTTAAAGGCCTATGGAATTACGCATCGGTTTTTGTTTTCACGCGAAAAAACACAAGTTTCTTCCGCAGGAGATCGACATTTGCTAGGACCAAGGCTCTGATGTTATCGCCATGAGTTTATGAGTTATATTTTATTTCTAATTTATTTTTAAACACGTTACTGGAACTTGTAAGTGTTTGCTAAAGGGAGTTTGGAACCCAGGGTCTGATGACTACAAAATCTGCCGCGGTTGCCTCTAACCCCCATTTTGTCATAAGGTTTTGGTCTTAACTGACCACGGTTTGTTTTGTTTGTCATGAGGTCTTGGTCTTAACTGACCACGGTTTGTTTTCGGGAACATAACTCCCGTGGATTGCGAGAGACTTGTTTATATGCAGAATTTGTTGTTAAGTGTAAATTGTTTGACGAGTCTGTTTCAACTACGAGTGTAGGCTTCTGAATGCGTGGGAATGGTACGTGAAGACGTTGAAAGAGACGATTATAGCCTATGAATAAAACCACGATTGTCTTCAGTTAGGATAGACATTAACGCACATGAGATTCAAATACAAGTCTAGGATGTTTAAAATCCCTTGCGACATGTAAGTTGCATCTAGTATCTGTAGACTGTAAGTTATATTTCTGACATGCATGTTTAAAACATGTAATACGACAGTACTGTTGAATTTGTCTTAGATTTTATTCGTAAATTAAATTTACATATGGTGCAGATATATTAATATTTGAATTCTTAATCGTCTTCTTAAACCAATAAATATAAAATTAATTTATTGTATTTGTATATTTTTATTTTGTACAGTCTATACACAAACGTTTGAAGTTTATTGGTGTTGTAAAAATTATATAATATTAAAACATTTTGTTGTGTAAAATATTATATTAGCGCTCTTAATCGTAAATACGACACCAATAAACTTCAAACGTTTGTGTATAGACTGTACAAAATAAAAATATATTTAATCAAACACAAACATGACGCATATAAGATACAAATTATTGTATTTGGTTTCCGTATTATTTTGTTATGCAAGATATTTTGTTTTATTTTCCATTGATTTGAGTTATTTGAATTACTGAATACTGTTTTTATCATCTGCAGCCTTCTATAAGTATATTGTATGCAAGTGATAGTTACGAGTTTCCCACTATCTCAAAACACAGGCTGGCTGGCACATGGACATTACCATAGCAGAAACATCGTTTTCACGCAACACTGAGTGAAACAAGTTCGCAAGTAGAGAAACAAGCCTGATGACAGCGTCAGAGGTTAAGAGCCAATGCCACCGCCCCTTCATTGTTTTCTGCTGTTTAATATCCCCAAACACTGGGGAAGCGGATTACCAAGTATTTTGGTGTTTCTATTGGCTGTAGTAGATATTAAATGGCGTTTTATGAATTTTTATACTCATTGAAACGTTTTAAAGTGTTGGTTGCATGTGCTGGTGGATGAGACCCCTGATGGTGACCCATTTACATAGGAAATTGCAAGTCTTGTAGCCGAGCTCCCAGGGGAGTGCCCTTATTGTGACACCCGGCAAGTGTTCTTACGTCACGACGTCTCGCTGTGGGCTGATGTTCAGGAGGGGTAAGGGGAAGGGGCACCTCGCCTCTTCGTCATCAATCATAGCCTCAAATACAACAGCAGCAAGACCACGAAGGCAGAGAAACAGAATAAAACGGAGGAAAAGCGAATTCAAGAAAAATGTATTTTGATTTTGATACAATGACAGTGAATTATTCTAGTGCGTGATACGTAACACCTTGGCAGAAAATCATCTCTGAAGAATGTTTGAAACTCCCTTCGAATTAATTATAACTTATGTAGCACAGAAAAGATGTATGAACTTAACTGAATGTTAATATGCAGCAGTTATTCGGGTCGGTCTATGTCTTCGGTATTTATGTGAATTTGTAATCCTCAATAAACGTATAGGTCACAATAACAACCGTTTTGTAGGGATGGTCGCTCACGTGACAGGTCTCAAAAAATAATAATTTTTTACGCGCTTTATTTTATATTTTTACTGACCTACTGTGAATGCATTTAGAGCCGGGATAGCTCAGTCAGTATAGTGACTAGCTACGGGCTGGATGACCGGGGTTCGATCCCCGATGGGGGCAGGATTTTTCCTCTAGCCTCTGCGTCCAGACCGGCTCTGGGGCCCACCCAGCCTCCTCTACAATGGGTACCGGGGTCCTTTCCCGGGGGTAAAGCCGGCCGGGGCGTGATGCTGACCACTCACCCCATCTAGTGCCGAGGTCAAGGAAGAGAGGAGCTATACATCCTCTCACCCCAAACGCCTACATGGCGTATAGTGGGACAAACTTTACTTTTACTGTGAATGCATTTGCTTTCTTGATTCACATTGAAGTGTTTTCTGTAACTAACTTACTGTGTGGAACGTATGACATCTTCAGAATCTGATAAATCCTATCTTGAGCCACGTAAATCCAGCTCACATCTTCCATTCTTTAAGATCAATTTTAATATTATCACGCATCCACACATTGACCTCCAACAGTGTTTCTGTCCTTTAGGTTTTATAATAAAAATGTTGCAGTTATGTGTTTCATATCGCTTTCATGCATGCTGCATGTCTTGTTCTTCTAATTGAGCTTTAAATAGGCATCTTATAAATATTTTGTTCAGAGTAAAAATTATTAATCACATTGCTTTAGCTTGCCTATTCTCTTGTTATTTAATTTACGAGGTGCGATCGAAAGGTTTCAAGACTGCGCGTATAAAAACCCGTACACTTATCTCAGGTATTAAATTCATCCATCACCCTCGAAGTAGTTCCCCTGGGAGTGAACACAACGATCCCAGAAGTATACAAAACAATATTTCTTCCTGTTGTTTTGTATGGTTGCAAAACTTGGTCTCTCACTTTGAGGGAGGAACATAGATTGCAGGTGTAGAATCTGCTGACAGGTCCCATAGCCTATCCCAGCAATGTCGCACAAGTCGTTGATGGTACGACGTCGATCTTCGTGAATGGCCTGCCGAATCTTCGTAACATTTTCGGGCGTTGTGCTCGAAGATGGTCGTCCAGAACGCTCGTCACCCTCGACAGAGGTTCGGCCATTTTTAAAACATGAATGCCACATAAAAGTTTGTGAACTACCCATTGCGGACTCCCCAAATGCTTTCTTTAGCATTTCATAGGTTTCCGTAGCCGTTTTGGCGAGTCTTTGGCAAAATTTGATGCACACGCCATTCCGAAATCGCAGGAGGGTCGGTGTAATGCACTACCAAAACGCCCGTAACTAAGAAACAAATGCTAATTCGATGATGCCGGCTGGCACACTGATTCACTATGTATGTATATTACATCTAATTATACTGTGTCAGCACTTGGTTCTCAGTTACCTTCGATTTATATTTTTCGCTTAGGATTTCAGACAACATTTCACAACTCTAAATTATGCAACAATATGTGTAATTATACTGATTCATGTTATATCTTTGGGTTTTAAGTATACAACCATAAAGCAATTTATTCTGAACTTCATTTTAGCAAGTATTCCCTGCATTTAACCTGCCTTTAATTTTTCCGTACTAATATGTAAATAATTAATCTTCAGTATTAGTTTCGCATGTATTTTGCACATACCAGGCAAAGTTAATTTTTAAACACTGACACATAAACACGCCGTAACACTAAATACCTGATGGGTTACTACGTGCCGTGTGTTATTTTCGCATGAAAATATTTGTTTATAAGTTATTAAGTAGCTGCCAAAAGTTTATAAGCTTCTTAACATCAGCGCTTCTTTGCGAAGTAAGGAAATCGTGTAGTCCATGTGACGTAGTGTGGGCCTGCTACGTCTGTCATTTCACGTCTCATATTTCAGCTATGAAAGCGTAGCGTCAACATCTTTAAGATAGAAGATGCAGAGAACCATGAATGAGATCAGATTCAAGTTATTTTCGTGACAATACAGAGGCCTTCATTGTAGACTACTGGATACGGCCTCATTTCCGAAGGGTAAAACTGCAACGTTTCGGAGTGATTAGTGACAACCCTCTTCGGGGTTTAAAGCGGAGAGGCCTTTGTGTAAGGGTAACAGATAAGTAATTCTTGGAGAAGAGTCGCTTAACTAGCCAAAAATTTTCCATCTTTTGTAGAACTTTAATTTCATTAATTTAATTTGTTCACAAGAGCCCATCTGTGAATCCTCTCTTGAGACACTTTAATTAAATCAAGACTCTGATACGCTATTAATTAGATCAGTTTTAACTATAATTCTTATTGTATCTTCCACAAAAAATGTAAATCGTTCTGTTTGTACAATAATTTTATGGGATGGGTCGAGCATATACATGTAGGCGAAGACTACCTAGTTTGAAACACGTAAGACGATTTATAGATTCACTATGATCAGATTCCAGATCAAAGATTAATTAAACACGTATCTTCAATATACATACAATTCTTCTGTTATCTTGTCGTTGTGACTTGGTGTTATAAAAGTCTGTTATTTTAGTTATGCGTATTAGCTGGGGTAACTGTTATTAGAGTAATCGGCGACTGGGCGACTGAGGTTCGATTGCAAGCAGACGCAAAAGAATGTCTTGAGCAGCACGACCAGACCGTCTCAGAAGCTTTGTCATCCTGCTTTTACTCGAGGACTGAAAGAATCTTACACGGGGGAATATTAACCGCAACGTAAATGTGATCATTTATTGTAGCCTGGAGCCTAATGGAGATTTCCCTCCACGTCCCATATACACATATGTGACGTGGTTAGACGAATTCACCGTAATTTGGATTCTAACTCATCTTTGAGCGGTTACGAATCGTATATAGTTTAGTTCAGTTAGTTTTGTGTAAGTTTTTTTTTAAGTACAAGGAAGTGCTTTTCGTGAGAACGGAAATCCCGCAAACATTAGACAAGCCTAATACTTTCAGAGCACGATTTCACAATTGGCGGGTCAGGACTTTGAAAAAGAAGGAAGAGAAAATAAGATAGTGTATAAGTACGAAAATTATAATTTAAAGAGAAATGGCTTAATGAAAATGAGGAAGGGGCGAATAAGAAGAAATGGTGAATTAGGAGGAGGGAGAGAAGTTTAGAAAGTCGAACATGAAGAAAATAATAAAGGAAGGGTTGATAATAAAATAGATAAAGGAAGAAAAGAAAGAGATAAACAATTGAACATGTTTTTTATTATATCCATGTCTATAATGTTAAGGACGCAATCATATAACAAAAAAAACTTCTTCCTGGCGATTTAGGTCTGAAGTCCATAAACCTCCTTCTATTTCTATGCATTTACATTTATAAGTTTTCTCTCGTTTAAATGTCGTTTTTTCCATAATCAGGATATTCCCTCATATTTGCGCTTACTTGCGAATGAGGCGCTGAATATGTAACACCTGCCTGCCTGAATGTGTAACGACCTTAGAGTGTTATATTCCCTGCGTCATAATCCAGACTGCTTGTTCGTCTGCATTGTTGTACTCTGCTGATTGTCTGATCCCATGTGTGTGTGTGTGTGCGGGGATTATCACGGGGACACGAAGCGTTGTATTCTGTGTAATGGAAGTCTGGTGTTCTTTGTATTAGTAAGCCTGCTTTACCGAGTTTAAAAATCAATATATCGTGACTTTATACAGAGCGAACTTTTCTTCGACAAAATGTTAAAGGAAAGGAAAATAATTATTCGTGCACATGAGTTTGTCAGAATAGAGAATAAAATTAATTATTTTCGAACTAGCCTGAAACATTATTTCTAGAATGCATATTTCGAATAATAGTACAAGCACGTGTAAAATAGCCTATTTACTTTACCTATTAAGGCCACTTTCGGTTTTGTGTTGAAGCCTTTGTTTCCCAGGGTTTAAGTACACTGTTCCCTAGACATTTCACTTATTCCTTGATTTGCTGTCTACGTGACACAACTTCATTGTAAATTATTCCATGGAGTAGGTTATTCTTTAAAGTTCTTAGTTTACTCAACGATTCATAAAGTTCCAATCCAGATGAATCCAGTCCACACCCTTCTGTTCATTTTAATATTATTCTCCTATCTTCGCTTAGATTCTACAGGTGATCTCTTAACTTCAGCGTTTCCGACAACACTAATCCATTATCATAAATATTACAACTTAAAAATATATTCAGATTTTAAATTAACCTTTCTGCTCTGAATTATGAGCCGGGATAGCTCAGTCAGTATAGTGACTAGCTACGGGCTGGACGACCGGGGTTCGATCCCCGACGGGGGCAGAGGATTTTTCCTCTAGCCTCTGCGTCCAGACCGGCTCTGGGGCCCACCCAGCCTCCTCTATAATGGGTACCGGGGTCCTTTCCCGGGGGTAAAGACGGCCGGGGAGTGATGCTGGCCACTCACCCCCAACTAGTGCCGAGGTCAAGGAACAGAGGAGCTATACCCCCTCTCACCCCAAGCGCCTACATGGCGTATAGTGGGACAAACTTTACTTTACTTCTGCTCTGATTTAAAAGGTATGTACATGTGGATACAAAGATTGTATTTAAGGGTTATATCATTTGTGTTTCTTATATCTGTAGCAAGAAGAAATTAATTCAAAAGTAATTTGTATTGACGTGAACCCTTATTTTCTATAACCAAAAATATTCATTAAGTCCCCGTTAAACGCAACGAAACTTCACGAAATTAAAGACAATGCAGAAACTACGATGTGTGGTATTTATTCTACTCTTACGTGAAATGGCTTTTAGCTTGTGTTGGTTCGGATTTAACAGAAATTAACAAGTTCTTGGCTGGAAACAGTAAACACTCCACTGCTCGACAAATTGAAAACTTAAGCCGTTGTAACGTACTAGCCATTGGAAACAGGCTCTGCGTTTAATTACGATAGCGCGCCATGCTCTTATGTAATAAATACACTGAATGTTAATTTACATAACACAACTTGACGTTTCATGTGCTGCAGATGGACTTACAGATGAGTTTCGCCTTTCTGGGAACCCGCAACTGTCTACACAATCCGGAAAATTTATCGCAAATTGAATTGCTAGAATGACGTACTTATCTGATTGTATCCATGAGAAGAGCAAATGACCATCTCGCTCTGATCTGTCTTTGCACAGGAAGCGGACAGAACGGTTACAATAGTTTTCATGCATATTTTGCTCAGTTCAAAGTGCCTCGTTATACACTTCTATTAAATGTATTTCTCAGCGATGCAGTGAAGAATGAAATTTTGCTGAGAACATAAGATATTTTGTCTTTTTCATGGCGGTGAAGATACCGTTGTCAGTCTTTTAGTTTGTGACTGCTTGTGAATTTGTACCAACGTTTCGGAGAAATCAACATACGTTTCATTATATGCTCTCAGATGACGGGTGTTCCACGCGAATGGTAACTGTTCTTGTAAGAAGTAACATTTATCAAAAGACATATCGTACGATGCAAAAATTGAATTCGAAACATATGAAAGGAGGCGATCGTGTCCTGGTTTAAGTACTATTACGGAAGTTTTCTGGAGTGACTGAGTAATAGTACAAAACCCTCAGTCAAAACAGCCTGTTTCTGAGCAGAGACTTGAACCCGGAACCTTACTTATACGAAATATGGTTAATAACTAGTCGATCGCGATGTTCATTGTCGACGTCTTATGACATGTCATTTTTCAAAAGACAGATACACGACGAACGTTGTAAGTTATGGCATGTGTCGTTCCCTGAAATAAGGTATATACAAAGTGATTCAAAATTCCCAGTTTACCTGTAAAAAAGCAAATTTTTACCTCTGTAGCATTGCACAGCTTGTTCAAGGACTGGTTAACGTACAGTCATGTGACAAGACACGTTGCACCAGCTAGGACGTTTATGTTTGTGGCACTTTTGAATCATCCTGTACAACAGGGACTGTTGTAAAATGTACCCATAAGACTATGTACGTTGGTAACTGACAAATGAGCTGCATGAAAGACAAAGCCTATTCCTTTGTCGTTTCAGATCGTGCATAAAATGGTGCGGGAGTGGTCCAGAAGGACCTATCGACCGGGAGACACAGGATAAGATTCCGGGGCGTCCACACCATGGACACGACTTGGTGGACTGCGCTGCTATGGCTACTGTCGGCAGCGCTGGTGGCTGCAGGTTAGCGTTTCATTCTGAGGAAATACATTTTTGTTACTGTTATTACTATTACATTTAGTAGTACTGTCTTTTTTGTCAACATAATCATCATCATTTATTCGTGGATACAATTACTGGCGATCTTGAGTGCAAATTTCATCTTACTAGGTTATCTGCAAATGAAATAGCTAACAGCTGATAAATATTAGAAATAATGGCAGTGTAGGCCAATGATTAAACACATCTATGGGTCAATGTATGATTTTAATTAGGAGATTTATGGTTACAATTTTGTAAACATTTTCCGCTGATTAAAATTGTGGTCGAGCTACAGAGTTTTAGAGTACTCGTTCAGAAACTAACGTCGACTGAATTTCGGGAGAAGTGCTGTTGCTGTTGGACCTACGATAGCTGCAAAATGATGATATTAAAGGAGCTAACGGCCATGAAAATTTAAACTGTGATTACGTTGCCTGCAAGATCGTGTGGTCATCAATGGTTACCAGTGTTTCAAAGGAATCTGATTTCTCCACTTTGAAATACATCTAATTTTAAAACAGATTTTAACGGATTAGGGTGTAGTGTTGTCAGAATTCGCCCGGTTCACAATAACACTCAGTGACAGGTTATTTTGGACACGATAGTAAACGTTTGATTTCTATAAAAGAGAAGGGGCATCTTGAATAACTGAGCGACTTCTCGATCCTTCAAAAAATAGATTCCTCGATGAAACTATAGAAGAGTACAAGGTGACTTCTTATTTCGGCTCAAATAAAATTAAATCGGACATAACAACATGCTGACATTTAACAGGTTTTAATCTCCGATAGTTGTTTTTGGTGTACCTAGGTTATTATTATCAATATTAAGTACCAATTCGTATCTGAGAGTTGCTGTTTTCGAGACTCAAAAGCCTGGCGTCCTTACTCAGATATTATTGCCGTCCTCAGTACATCGATAAAAATCCTAACTTAAGACTTAAAACACGATGAGAGACTTCAGTCACGTTAGCCGAACACGTGACAGAAGTTTTAACTGAGGACCTCTCGAATATGAAACAGAACGATAACATCATGGGTTTAACACCAATAAAGCGAGAAGTCACCTTCAAAGATAATGATTACGTTCAGGCCTATTGATTTCATTGTTGGTGTATTTGACGGAAAATTGCCAGTTGCAACGTTTAAATGGTCTCGAATTTTAGGATGGTTATAAGTTATGATTTGGGAACGATGTGGACTTATTCGACGCACGTTTTAAGGTACTGCGTCACTTGTGAGGACCTGAGGAAAATCACAGCATACCTTAGCTTTAATAGTCGCCTTTCGTTTGCGATTCGAATATGGTGCATCATCTGCAGGAGAGCCACCACAAAACCAAAAACGTCGATGTTGTGATTACCCTGTGATATGGTGTGTGACTCGAAAATTAGAGTTACGTAACTTGTGGAATTTTGTCGTGGATTCACCTGAAATATTTACGAATTGACTCGACTCTTTGCATCCTGTTGTGTAATCAATAGAAATTGTTGATAATAAAACCATCTAAAACACCATTCTTATAGAGACATTAGAAGCCACGGTGGTCTAGCGGTTAGAACGCTGGCCTTGTAATCCTGGGGTCTCGGGTTCGATTCCCGGCGGTGCCCGAATTTATAACTTGTGTTGGGCAAGGCCGTGGTCTAGGCAACACGGAGTTTACCTCCGGGGCTTCCCCGGTTTCTCCGTGGCATCCCAACAATTACTCCATTCACACACAGAAGAAGGCAATGGCAAACCACTTCTGGATCATCTGCCAAGAAGGTATATGAACAGGTCCCAGCCCGAGAAAAGGATGGAAGGATCCTGGACCTGTCGTCAGACATAACACTAAATAATAGAGACATTACTCCTAAATAAAGATTCTCTAATGTTACATGTTTCGATCTTACATAGTCATCTTCAGGTATATATATGTACGAAATGTACTTTGAGTGTTCCAGGATCGCAAACGCCTGTAATAAAAATGTCTACATGTATTTTGGAGAGGAAATATTAACATCCAAATTAGACTATTATTACTAGTGTTTCTAATCCTGGGGACTCAAAGGGCATTTAGTACATTTCTAGTATCTACCTGAAGATGATTGTGTATGTTCGAAACATGTAGAAGTATAAAATGTTTGTAATGCCTCAAAAATTAATGTTGTGTAGAAGGGATTGTTATTAATGATTGATATTTTATGATGTGTGAATAAAAGGGAACGAATTTATAAGGGAATTGTAATTTTCTGCGCGTTGCTATCTTTGGCTGAGGCTTTCAGTTTGCAGTTAACAAGCGTAAATACTGGAAACGGTTATTAGTTTTGGTCAATTAAATGGGAATTCATGTGATACAGCCTGTTGACATGTGTGTAATTAAGCAGATGCTAGCCATAATGGCAGCTGGATGAGTTTGTAGATTTGTAGGCACTAAAATATTTATAAGATGGTACTTCAACCTACTTCCTTATTCTATTAGTATTACATAATTATGTGTGTGCCTCTCCTGTCCACTAACTTTTTTTGTTTTTCTCCTTTTTATTTTCCCTTTGCTTTTTTCGCTTCACAGTTTTAATTTAGTCTTTCTACCTGTTTCTTCATTGCTTTTGTGCTTTCGTTGTGTTTATTAACGATATATTTTCATCATTCTTTTGTATTTCAATTTTCACCGACTCTTCTTTTCTCTCTTTCTTTTCTCTTTCTTTTCCTATTTTCTCTTAATTTTCCTCTCTCTCTTTATTTTTCTCGTTCTTTTCTCTTTTTCTTTTCCTATTTCTTTCTTTCGTTTCCTCTTTCTTTTCTCTTTCTTTTCTCTCTTTCGTTTCCTCTTTCTTTTCCCTCTTTCTTCTCT
Source organism: Zootermopsis nevadensis (assembly GCF_000696155.1). The sequence goes on from NW_019059606.1 coordinate 1,803,514, forward strand.
TTCGTTTCCTCTTTCTTTTCCTCTTTCTTCTTCTCTTTCTTTTTCTCTTTCTTTTCTCTCTTTCTTTTCCCTCTTTCTTCTTCTCTTTTGTTTCCTCTTTCTTTTTCTCTTTCTTTCTCTCTTTCTTTCTCTCTTTCTTTTCCTCTTTCTTTTCCTCTTTCTTTTCCTATCTTTTCTCTCTTTCTGTTACTGTTTCTTTTCTCTCTTTCTTTTCTTCTTTCTCTCTTTATTTTCCTCTTTCTCTCATTCTTTTCTCTTTCTTTCTCTCTTTTTTCCTCGTTCTTTTCCTTCTTTCTTTCTCTCTTTCTTTCTCTCTTTCTTTTCCTCTTTCTTTCCTCTCTTTATTTTCTTCTTTCTTTTCCTCTTTCTTTGCCTCTTTCTTTCCTCTCTTTATTTTCTTCTTTCTTTTCCTCTTTCTTTGCCTCTTTCTTTCCTCTCTTTATTTTCTTCTTTCTTTTCCTCTTTCTTTGCCTCTTTCTTTCCTCTCTTTATTTTCTTCTTTCTTTTCTCTCTTTCGTTTCCTCTTTCTTTTCCCTCTTTCTTTTTCTCTTTCTCTTCTTCTTTCTTTCGTTGTTTTTCGCTCCTTTTTTTTCTGTCTTTATATTGTTTTTTCTTCGTTTCTCATTCTCACTTTGATTATTTCCCTTTCATCTGTTTTTTATTTTCTCTATCTTTCCTTCTGTCTTCTCTCTTCGTATTTCTTTATGTATTTTAAAAGATGAGCTTAAACTAATACATTAAACTGATGCATTATTGGACATCGTTAATATGTGTGATCCTTTCTCTAAAAATAAGTGGTCGGCCACACGCTACTGCCACTCTTACTGACGTCACGGTGACGTTTAGCGGGCTAGCTGAATCCGAGGCCCAGTTTACACAAACACTCGACCTGAGGCTCTGCTCGCTCGACGTAACCTCAGCTCCCGATTTCAAGTGCGACCGGAATAAGAAAACGGAAAAGCTACTTTAACTTCAAACCTACACAGTCGATATAAATTCAGGTCCCTGAGGGACGGCACTGCTCTGACCCTTGCATGTCGAGTCAATATTTGGCTGGCGTGTTTACCGTTATTCAGTTATTTCCATTTCCTTCCCCATTCCTGTGGAAATGCAGCCACGTGGTTCAGTGTTTGGTAAAGTGCACATAAATAATTGTTGACTGCTGAACGAACTTCCAAATTTGTAGTCACAGTAACTGAATTACCGTTTTTACGAGAGTCCTGAAAATGTTCACATACAAATTCCAAAACACAAAGCTGATTTACGTTTGTAAAATTGTAAGCTCAGTTTCTTCTGTGATTTTGAAATGCCTTCTTTTGACAAAATTTCTCTAAAGGGATTTAAAACACGTTAGTTCCCCCCACGTTTGGAAAAAGAAATTCTTACGTGTAAAGCATGAACATCGAACTTGGAAGTCAAGTCCTTTCGTCCGTAAGGTAGTTTAATCTCGAACGACGATGGTCAGGCGTTGTTGGTGTTGTTAGGTCGCGCCCAACGTAAGCCTTGTAAGCCTTAACTAGCTGCCTAACAACGCCTGGCTGATTGGCTGGCTGGAGTTCTGTAGCTATACATTTTATCTCATCAGTTCTGCTGTGTCTCAGTGTATGGAGTAAAACTGAACTATGAACGTAAGAAAGAAGACATTTTATGTTTTATTTATCAAATTGTTAGCGAGGCTGGACCTACACACAGTTTTTGGAGACAGCTGTAAGTTAAAAAATCATCCTTCTGTTATGTAAGTGGTATGTTTTAAAAATAGTCTTCCTTTAACAGTGAAAAGTACCCATTATAATTGCGGAGTTGTGATTAGGTCATAAGGGACATTTAAAGATGCCTATCATTTAAAATTAAAGTTCTCTGACTTAAACTGCACGCAACGAGTTATGTTACAAAATCATAGCTTGAACCGAAAAAATCTGTCATCATCTCACGTGGTCTTCTTTCCATGGCGATGAATTCTCTGTAGAGCCTCAACTTGATTCCGCTCTTTCCTAATCATGGCTTCTTCTTCTTCTTCTAACTACGGCAACCTGACAAGTTACTGCTTTTACAAAGTAATTCTTTTTGGAACTACGAATCACGATGTTCTAATAAGTCTCTGTATTATGGCTCATCGGAAGTATATGACCGACTTCAAAGATCTTTCTACTACAGGGCAAAAGAACTCTCAGTATCTTAAATATTATAAGCTTATATCCTCGATTTTATAAAGCATTCACTTCATGATAAAGTTCCTATGAAAATAAAATGAGTGAAATAGCTCTTCAATGTAATTTATACTTTATACTTCTGAAGATCCTGCCACGGTGGTCTAGCGGTTAGAACGCTGGCCTTGTAATCCTGGGGTCTCGGGTTCGATTCCCGGCGGTGCCCGAATTTATAACTTGTGGTGGGCAAGATCGTGGTCTAGGCAACACGGAGTTTTCCTCCGGGGACTTCCCCGGTTTCTCCGTGGCATCCCAACAATTACTCCATTCACACACAGAAGAAGGCAATGACAAACCACTTCTGGATCATCTGCCAAGAACGTATATGAACAGGTCCCAGTCCGAGAAAAGGATGGAAGGATCCTGTTCATATGGACCTGTCGTCAGACAGAACACTACAAATAAAACTTCTGAAGATGGCTGTCTTCTGGGTTGTTGCGCCATGTAGTCTGGTAGAAGTTTACCGACGTTTCAGAGGTCCTTGCTGCATCTTCAGTTTTTCCTCACTTCGTGTACACACTCATAGAGAAAGACTAAGGAGTTAGTTTTGTTTTTATTATTATATAACAAAACTGTTTATATTTTACTCATCTCTATTAATTTGCATTGATATATGATCTCGATATTCATGTATTATTAATGCAGATTTATTTTTTAGCTTACGATATGTCGTGTATATTAAGTACAGGCCACTTTTATACATTATTGCTTGTGCGTTATAACTTAGATGCGTAAAATGTCTCTGAATAATCATATTATCTGTGGATACAGGGAAGTTATTTGAAAAATCATTGTATATTACCGTCGATATTATATTAAAGCTATAATTCATAAGCTTCCTAAAAATAGAATGTTATGCCGACACTTTTCAATATAATAACACAAAGTTATACGCATTTAACACCTATCCATGCTGGTTACTTTTTTTTATATTAATATAGTGGTCGAAGTGTATAATTGTCATTCACCGTCATCAAACGCTTTTTAAAACGTCAAGCTGTATGTATCATGGCGCTGGGAGATCTGGTTATAATGGTGATAGTCGGATAACTTAGGTGTATTAGGTCAGGCGATTTGTAATTTGTGCCTTACGCCACTTTCGAATATGACTGATAGCAATGAGTCCTAAATTTTCGAAAAATGAATAGGATGATTGCAGCTCATTCAGAGATATTTCAGTGGTAAAGCAAGAGCTATTTAGACGAATATAAATTCTGACTATTCCGAACAAATATTTTGATTATTGCTTAAATTGAGTATACTTTATTTATAATGGAAATTTATTAATAGTTTGTTTTGCACATTTAATAATAGCTGTTCAATAAATGTTTCTATTATGTTTAACTTTTAATATTGGTAACCGTCGGCAATGAGGCACACGTTATATATATATATTTCACTCAAAATTACTTGATTTAACAACCTGAGTTCCTTAATCTCGACCGCGTAGTTTCAGAATTTGTCTGCAGATCTACGGTTCTTCTTGCTGATGATGTCGCCCACACATCTTTCTTTCTAAGCCGCACTGCAGGCTCTTTGCTCGAAGCAAAAAGTACAGCAGTTTCCACCCACTCTTTTATTCGTTAAGTGGCCCATTAGCGTTGTCGCAGCCTCTTATAAACAAACACCCGTTTTCTCGGCCCCAAATAGCGTTTGTGTATTCAACGCATTTGACTAAACAGTTGTATTCTTGTAGAAATATATTTTTTAACAAAGACGATTTATTACGCAGAATTTTAGATGTTCTTCTCATGTTTCGACCTTGATGAAACTGGGAGTCCATACCTTTATTAATTCATTCTATTATAATTTTCTTTGTGTTGTCTTTGCATAAATGTTTATTTAACAACGCTCCCGGTTACTCAGAGTATATAGAGTGGAATGATACAATGATTAATAAATAACGGTTTGCAAATAATATAGAAGGAAGCGATCATAATATAATTTGAGTTTCTATTCGCGGTATTTACCTGAGAGCCTGAGAAAAATCATAAAGTGCCTCGGGATATCCGATCTCCGAACCCAGATTTGAACCTGGGATAAGTATTAGGTGCACTAAATACTCTGAAAAGGTGGATGCCTTATAGGTAAGTCGTTTTCGTCCGTTCTTATATTTTCCTCGAAAACTACCGCTTTTTCAACTTTTACGGATTAGATCTTGTGGCCTGTTTTAATAAATTAATGCTTCTCAAATTATGAAATCGTTTAGATATTTGATACAGCTCTATGGAACGTTAAACTACCCGACCCAAAATCTCAACGTACCCAGGGCAACACAGGATAAACGCTTTGTTTAGTTATTTAAGTGTAATATTTAGCGCTTAAAATAAAAATTGTTGGTATTGATTTAACTTTGATTCGTATCAATCCGATACATAGGTATAGACTGTCGCGAATAGAAATTTGTAATTATTTTTTAAAAGACGGCTTATTGATCAAACGTTGGCAAATAACACTACATAACCTATTAATGTATTTTTCGGCATTTGTAGGTCCATATTTAACTAAACACAAACTAAATACCGGTATATCTTTTAAAGAATAATGTTACAGTGGAGGGAAACAATTAATAGATATCATGTTATTCTAAGATTTACTTTGTGTGTTATAATTCCAACTACTGTCTAATCTCCCAGGAAGTCAAATATTTTATGTTTCCCGACAAAATTTCTTGATATATTTGTTATTTACCCAAACATGCTACATCCTTCTTCGTTCATAACTCTTAACATTATTATGTGATAAGCACAAATTATGAGTGTGTCCAGAAGACAGATATCTCCAAGAATCCAACTATTCTTGGCTTTTCAAGTATAGAAATTATATGCTACCACGCAAATAGTACAATGGAACCTCGATATAACGCGGGTTTCGTTGGACAACTTTAGTACCCGCGTTATAAGCTACCGTGCTGTATGTGAAATTGACATTTATCTAATTTTTGAATCCCTAATATTATGTATATTTATAAAGTGACTAAAATACGTGAAACTTAAAGTACATTTCAAACTTATGTTTCACGAATGCTACTGGCACAGACCACTCTAAATTACTTAACATTTAAGTCTCTTTACGAAAATAGTCACGTAACGTGGTTTGTTGGAACTTATGACTGCGTTTTTTTCAGAACATATTGCTTAATATTAACCAGATGCAGCAAATGAAGTTATTCACTATCAATCTGTCGTTCTAACCCTGTCATCATTTCATTAATATTTTCTAGAATTTTGCTCAATTTTGGTACCAATACTTCACAGGAATCATCACCATTATTTTCTGAGTCACTGGCTCCAAGTTCGTCATTTGTCTTCCAATTTTTCACAAAATCAATACAGTCTTATAATGTAACCAAAACATTTCATAGAAATTTGTACGATGTAAAACATATGCAATCGTATTTGGGGGAGGGGATATGATCATAGCCGCGGTATATCTAATCGTATGTGAGGGGGGGATATGATCATACCCGCGGTATATCGAGGTTCCACTGTCTAGAAAAATGTTCTTAAATATACACCATCCGCGAAAGATTTGCATTTAAATATCGATCCATAAAACAAATGCTTTACTTTTTCTCCAGAGACAATTCAAAAATCCTTTTCCAGAAATCTTGCTCATTCATTTGGGTGAGCGAAATAATAAACTGAACGTGAATAGCTCTTTTATTAGACAGAGTTACTACTCAACTCTGCCAGAGATGGTTATGAGAACATGATCCAATATTAAGCTAAAACTATTTTTTAGAAAAGAAACAGATCGAACTTTTACTAGGATATTAATTTTCTACTTGCCCGGACTCCTAATAAAAATAGTCCACTGTTCAGGAACATTTTGTGATTACAAAGTAGAGAAGCGTAGTAAGTTAAATTCACATCCTCAATTAACAATATACATGAACGTGTGATCTTTATTTTCCAAGTTTAATGTTTGTTCCGCTCCATTTTAATGTGATATCGCTTAAAGCCTTGGTGAAGAAGACTGATTGCCTTTGGCTTGTCAGTTGTGAAAAGATGTAAGATAACAGACACCGGGCTCGGTCAAGGCCGTAAAACCTGACGGACGTGACTTCGTTGTAAGGTGAAAAACGTGTTTTCGGCTATGACAAGTTGCCGCTAGGTCACAGCCTCAATTTACTAAATGTGGGATTCAGGGGCTAAGCGTTCGTGTTACCCTTGTTAACCAGGCTAACACGAAAAACAAAGTCTTCTGCCTTACTTTTGTAGTTCACTTGTACGCCATGCGCTAGAACACAACAGGAATAATCAGATGAAATGCATCGTTAGCCAGCGAGGCGCTGCTAGCATTGTTTCTCTCGGGGCAAGCGTGACCCTCAGCTAGCTGGCCATCAAAGCCTAGATGGCTGGCAGTAGGTAAACATTCATTTTGTCTCATCTCTTCTGTTTCGATATAGTGTATGATGTACCACTCAACCACAAAATTAAGACAAAATAACTTTTATTTTTTCAAAGTACTAGCAGAGCAAACATAGTTGACACGAAAATTCCGCCCCTGTTTCCAGCGTTCACTGTGTAGTCTAAGTAACTTAATCTTCATCCAAATAAGTAATTATGCTTAAGACTTACAGGTACGAAGTTCCAGTCCTGTCTGTCCCAACACAGTTACAATTCATTTAGCCTTCTATCCCGGGCTTAATTCTGGGATAGGAGGTTATAAATTGGCCATGATCCCTTATTCCGCAGTCGTTATAGTCCACCATTTATCTAATTCATAGTTCAATAGCCTCTGCATTTCATACACCATCGGTAAATAACCAACCATCTTATCAAGGTAAATTTACTGAGCAAGTTGATGGAAGCAGTATGACCACTGAAACGTTGGTTAACATCAACCATACTACACGGCGCAACAACCCAGAAGACAGAAATCTTCATACTCACCGCTGTGAAAACCTCAAATCATACTGAGAACCCTTCATTTCTTGCATGGGTTTAACATGAAAACTGAACGTGTTTGTTTGTGTTGTTAAATTATCACCAACGTCACGGGTAAGATCCGTGGCCTGTCCCGGCTTTAAAGATTAGTTTTCCATTATTTCTCGAACGTCGCTCGTATCTTCGAACCTTCTGTTAATTTGTTACAGCATTTTTCGCATTTCTTATCCTGGAGCGTTGTTTTCTGTAATCTATTAAATTGTTTTGGGGCTTTCTGTATCATATAAATTATAAATTTCGAAAGCTGGATTCTGCTTCCAATTTTATGTTAAAAAGGGAAGAGGACAGAAGCTCTATTTTTTGGAACCTCTGGTTGTGGTAAGACCTCAGCCAAGGTCTGAGACTAGCTCAACCGTCGGGTCCAATAGACAGGCTGTGTGTTCCTTTTTACGTGAATGCGGAAGCATAATCCAGCTTCCGAAGTGTTGTGATTTAATTATTTTATAATTTAGACGATGGATAAAGCCCAGCAAAGAAGAAACAGCTTTACAGATAGAAACCTTCAGAAGTAATTCTTTCTTAAAATCTCGTATTAAAACTTTCACAGACTTTTGGTTTATTGTTTTAATATCCGTTACTGTCAGTTCTTTTGTAATACTCTCATTATGTTCATGACCCATCTTTCCTTATTCTTCAACTGGTCTGGGGAAACGCATTTCTGCCACCCCATTCTACTCATTTGCTCTTTTATTAACACAGCCTACAGAATTCTGATTCATATAAAGGCGTGGGTGTGGTTATTACTTCGTACAGTTTGAACAAAGTCTGTATTTCCTTGTTTAATTGTAAATTTATTGGAGTTTTGTGACACGTGTTCTCTTCTGATTTTAGAATGAATTTCAAGAATCGTTATACAGATAAAAGCTTTTGAAACTGGTCCATTTATTCCGATCATTATGGCTTTTTCCTTCTCCACAGACCCATTATACAAGCCAACGTCTATGAGAATGATTTCAGTGGAGCTGAATATGCATGACTGCTTTTGAACGAAACATTTGTTACTAACGAACAGTGGAACAGCGTATTTGAATATCAACTTTTTGGCCCATAGACATTTTATTGGTTTCATACATAGTAGCAGGATTCTGTATAACTTCGGTTTTCCATTTAAAATGCAAATCCTGGAAAGCACGACGCATTAGACATTGGTGGCAACTTATGGTACAGATTTAAATCCTCCACAGTAGAGTAGGTACGTAAAGACAAGTTTCCAAACATTGAAATCCTTTGTTATTTAAAATTACGATTATATTTCATACATAATAAGATGAATATTTTTTTTTTTAAATTGCATAAAATAATGTTCTTTTTTAAACTGCGTGTTTTACGATTACACATCATCATTAATTTTGTAGGTCCCAGACCTTTAGGTCTGTTTGTGTTAAACCCAAGATGTTCCACGTTGATATGTACCCACAAGTCCAAGAGAGGACATGTAGCACGCTTGGCAAATATGTATACAGAATGAAGATTTCTGTCTTCTGGGTTGTTGCGCTGTGTAGTCTGGTCGATGTTAACCAACGTTTCAGAGGTCATACTGCCTCCATCATCAGGGCGATGAGTATGAAGATTTCTGTCTACTGGGTTGTTGCGCCGTGTAGTCTGGTCGATGTTTACCAAAGGTTCAGAGGTCATAGTGCCTTCGTTATCAGGGCGATGATGGAGGCAGTATGACCTCTGAAACGTTGGTAAACATCGACGAGACTACACCGCGCAACAAACCAGAAGACAGCAATCTTTATATTCACCGCTGTGAAAACCTCAAATCATACATGTATACAGGATTATTGTTGTAAAAGCTGAAGGGAAAAGCGCTATGAAGACGTAGGTTTAAATTGTAGGATAATATTAAAATGGATCTTAATTAAACAGTCTCGGAGATTATCTGAGGATGTTTAACCTGGAGACTCTCTCGCCTTTTTTTCATATGAAGACAGTAGCAGAATTCAGCTATCGAAACACTTGTAGTTTCATTTTTTATAGTTTAGACAATCGACAAAGTCGAAAAGACAATTTTTATGTAGAGGTTTCTTGCTTAATATAGGATGTTTTTACAAGGATATAAACTGCTCTCAGAATCTGATGCGATTGACTTCCAGGATCGAATGACGAATATCAGACTCTGTTTAGTGCCCGTGAGGTGCAGAGCGGGTAGACGACTTCGTCCTCATATTCCAATGTGAAACCTGTATCAGCGAAGTTACATTGAGGAAGAACCCCGGAGTTTTGACGCTTTCATTCAGAGTTTCCTGTCGTTGATATCCGGAAATTGGACTTGAGAGAAACGGGCTTCGTCACTTGGACAAGAGTAAAAATTGGATTCTTGGTAAATGTCTTTTTCCACAGAGAGATGAGGAGACTTGGCGAATAAAAAGCTGTAGTGGAAGGAAAGATCCGTGCGTGACGTCAGAAAGTGGAATTAAGAAGACAGCGAGAGATATAGAAGAGATAAGAGGATGAAGCACAGTAGGAACGATCAACGGGCTATCTCCACAGTCGTGTTTTAAGAAGATACGGGAAATTGGAAGATGCTAATGAATTATTTAGATAGGCACAGGCCTATTCTCACTCCTTCACTACCTTAAATTTATTTCCACTCTCAATACATTAAAACTCATAGTGATCTGAGTTTTAAAAAGTTTAGTATTTTTTAATTTCGTATACATTTAAACTCAATAAAAAAATACACATAATCAGGTAAACCCTATGCTTTATTCATCTGTCAACAAAATCAACTTTAATTTATTTGAAGAGTATATATATATATATATATATATATATATGAATATAATTAACTAATTTAGTACCTCTATCAAAGGTAGAGAGTCTTCCTTAAATTTCTGATTATTACTCAGCCGGTATAGACACTACGCTTTTATCCAACCCGGTGGTTTATTATGAAAGCCCTCTAACTGAATCGTCTTCACCGAAAAGCCTTTGAAATATAATTTATACAGAACCAGACTCTAATGTATACACTCCAGGCCAACCCTTACTCCATAGAGCAAAGTCCTTCTTAAGAAGTAACTATTGTAGGATTTGAGGTTCTCGTGGCGATTGGTACGAAGATGGGACGTCTTCAGGGTTGTTGTCTGGTGGCCCTGAAGATGGAGGCAGCAAGGACCTGTAAACTTTCTGTAAAATTTTACCAGATTACACGTTGCAACAACCCAGAAGACAGTCATCTTCAACTTTAGGTCTTATAATATATCCCATGTCCATATATGTAATATATTAGTAGGCCTATATATCTGTCAAAGTGCCAATACTTTGTTCTCAGACATCCTCAGTGTCAATACAAGTACATTACACAGATGAGTTAATTTAAGAACAACTTTTATCGTTTTAAAACAATGTCTGATCACAGAATATGTCATTGCCAACTTTCGTCGGCTGTTTGCCACTTAATCCGTTTAAATATAAGTGTTTCTTAATCTCGTTTCTTTCATTTCATTAAATGTTAAAACTCAACGTCAATTGAAGTTCCCCTTAATTTTACGCAACAAGTAAAACAAGGGAGTCTTTAATTGTGTCAGATGCTTTTATGGGTGTAAAGAGTAAAATTTAATTTGATATAAGAATTTAATTTTGTTTGATAACAAGGTGGTCCAGGACTTGAGAAGGATAGATTTTGTCTCTACGTGATCAATATACCATATTATAAGGGATTTACTGATTTATATAGATCACATAATATACCTATTGTTAGGATTATGAAATCTATAAGGCTGCGTTTGGCTGGACGTGTGTATCGGATGTGACGAGCCAAGGAAAGCATAATGGATTCTGGTGGAGGATACCTCTTGGAAAACTCCTAGATACTTGAAAGACCAAAAGGGAAACATGTGGAAGGTCGTGACCTCTACCATATTCTTTCCAATTTATGATCATTAATTGTCTTGTTATTCGAAAGTTCTTAGTCTGATATGCTGACAGCGTTCTTATATAAACGATAAATGACATAAGCACGTACTTAGACGTGAGAGAAGACTAGATAAGACATGTTTTGTTCAGCACCAACACACGTAGTCATGAATAATATGGTGGAATATGGGGTTACTGGTATGGTTGAAGGGTCAAGATAGATACTGTCAGGAGGAGGTAAGAGATTCAAGACAGGAACAGTAAAAATATCTCAGACAATTTTATTTTTTAAACTGAGCTTTTATAGGTAAAGTTTTTCAGTTTCGTATGAATGTCGCTGGAACCTTCTGATTATTGGTGAACTTCCTGGATCGAATAAAGACAATGACTAAGAAAATATACAGTGGAGAATCTTGTCTACTGCAGCAAGATTCATAGAAGAAAATTATTAGTTATTAATGTTTTAATGCCCGTTTTTACTTAATGCGGATTGTCATATTTCTTTGAAAATGGAATCGATTAGTTTTATTTTAATTTTTCATTGACTGTGATTCTGTATAGAGCTACGTGCATTTGGTCGTGGCTGGAAACTGACTCGTGCCACTAGAGGTGCCACCGTCGGAACATAATTTCAGTCTTTCGTTAAGTAAATAAAGGCTCACTCTTCCAGTCAAGCCTGAAAAACATTGTATATTATTTTGGTGGTTACATGCACTATACAAATAGGGCATTTGTATACGGTGAGATTTCAGGTTCTTGTGCCAACGAATGTAAAGATGATTGTCTTCTTGGATGTTGCTTTGTGTAGACTGTAGAAATGTATCGATATTTCAGAGGTGCTTATTACGTATATCTGCCAAGAACTACGTGAGTTACTGAAGCCAAATTTGATATGACTAGTGTACATCAAGGTTTTTCGATCAAATCTATTACCCTGACATTGGTAACAGTAGGTTCCTCTGAAATTTGGTAAAGACATACAAGTCGGCGTCATAATCAATAATATCGTTGTCCAAATGTAATTTTGATTCGTAGTGGTGGAGTACATGGCGACTGCTTCTTCCGGTGCTGAAGTGGAAGTTTTAAATTTTCCAAAAAGACGTTTCACCGTGCATCAATACATGAAATAAAACAGAGATCTGCTATGGTTTTCAATGCTATTTTGAATTAATTTCCCCTGCCACAACTACCTATATGTTGCAGTACCTAATAATTTTTTTAAGATAATTTGTCACAAGATTTCGGCACTAAACGTGCAAAAGGAAATTAGCGAATCAGTTGATTTATATACATATATATATATATATATATATATATATATATATATATGTATATAAATCAACTGATTCGCTAATTTCCTTTTGCACGTTTAGTGCCGAAATCTTGTGACAAATTATCTTAAAAAAATTATTAGGTACTGCAACATATAGGTAGTTGTGGCAGGGGAAATTAATTCAAAATAGCATTGAAAACCATAGCAGATCTCTGTTTTATTTCATGTATTGATGCACGGTGAAACGTCTTTTTGGAAAATTTAAAACTTCCACTTCAGCACCGGAAGAAGCAGTCGCCATGTACTCCACCACCTACATTTAAATGTCGAACACTTACAGTTGGCACTTGGATTCACTCTAATAATGACTGAGGATAGATCCTGACGACACGGCCTCTCTCTTGTTGGTTAGACGTGGATTGGTCTGATCAAATGGATGTATCAAACTGGTAAAAATTTAATGTCTCTGTGAATCTTTAAATGCATAGAAACTATTCTCATCTCCAAGTTTGAAATTGTGGTATGTACTTTAATTGTTGTGTGTATGTGTTTGCGGGTAGCCTGGCTGTTTTCAGTTGCTTTTGGTGTTTTAGTGACGTGAGAGCAATTAAGTGTCCGGTTGAACAGTTCCCTTACTGATTCATACAGTATGCAAAGCAAAGTAAGGGATTTGGCAGGGAGGAGTACTGGACCGTTGTTTCTACGGCTTACAGACTCTGTAATTTGAACTTGTGGCATTGGCTTTCTATCGGGAATCGATACTGCAAATACAAAGAGAAGCATTGCTACAGAAATGATTCTACTTCGTGTCCTTACTAGGCTTCTTCCTTCTCTTTTTTTCGCCATGAATTACAAGCTAAGGATGTCCGTGTTTTTTTTTCTCTTTGTTCTAACTGCTGGACGGTGGTCCAATCAGAACAGGAATTTCTACAATGTTGTAGGGTTTGTTTGATCTCTCCGAGAACCCCTATCAGAACTACTTCCATTTATCTTTTCAATCAAGTCTTTCAACGGTATACACAAATAGTTAAAATGAGACAATAATTTTTAAGTACGGTTATAGGTACATTCTGGAAATGTAATTCCAAAAACTTCTCCTAGTTTTATCATATACGTTTGTTTGTCCCGCTAGTAACACAGTGATTATAAAACTACAAGATCGAAAAATAAGATTCTTCTAATCTATCGTAAGGCAGGAAGACTTTGTAAATCTCTTTAACAATAGTACAGCAAGATTCGAAAGTTCTTGTTATCTTCTCATTATAATATACTATCCCTTCGACACCAACACGGTGGTCTAGCGGTCAGAACACTAGCCTACTAGCGTGGGATTCCGGGTTCAATTCCCGGTGGTGCTCAAATTTATAACTTGTGTTGGGCAAGGCCGTGGTCTAGGCAACACGGAGTTTTCCTCCGGGGGCTTCTCCGGTTTCTCCGTGGCATCCCAACAATTACTCCATTCACACACAGAAGAAGGCAATGGCAAACCACTTCTGGATCATCTGCCAAGAACGTATATGAACAGGTACCAGTCCGTGGCCTCCCAACAATTACTCCATTCACACACAGAAGAAGGCAATGGCAAACCACTTCTGGATCATCTGCCAAGAACGTATATGAACAGGTCCCAGTCCGACAAAAGGATGGAAGGATCCTGTTCATATGGACCTGTCGTCAGACAGAACACTACAAATAAAATAAATCCCTTCGACTGTTAGCAACATTTTCAGCTATTCAGAACTGTAGCATCCTATGAGAAAACGTTAGGAATGGATATTTTGCAAGTGATTAAACGAATTTTGTCGTATCCTGTCCCAGCATAAGCATTATAATAGTCTGTCTTATGATTTTCATAGTTTTAATGGGCACGAAAAAGTCATGTATTTTGAAGCACAGCATTGTAAATCATGAAATTGCAAAATATGTACAAATACAATAAAAATTAAACTTTTCCACATAACCTACTTGCAAATAGAAGTTAAAGTTTAAATATTTGCCTATAAAGTTTGTAAATATCCTCAGAAGAGGCTTGTCTTACGGTATTCCCTTCAATCTTCCATTATCGTAAACCGTAGTTGTAAACTTTACACATATAGTGTAGTAGTTACCCGAAAATAGCAATAAAGAACACAACACGCGAATCGTGAACCCAGGCAAATTCTAAGCTACATCGATGTCACTAAGACGTTTTATGTTTCTTAAATGCATATTTTATATTATCCGGTCTCGTACTAAGATAATGCTTTCATCAAAGTTATCTTCAGTTTCAGTATACACATTACATCAAATGGGATAGCAGTCACATTACTCGCCAAATTTCGTTTACATCTTTTCCGAATTCTTCTTACATTTAGTCTTCGACGTAGGACGATATCTGTCGATTGCGATAAACTTTATTGTTACGCCGTATAGTATTTTATGTAGTTACAAAATTTTTGGAGGAACACGCGTCTCGAATAAAAGTAGAAGCGATCTGTTCCTCATAAATGATGGTAACCACTTGAAAGATTACAATAAATAACATTTTTTCTTGGTAAATATAACAACAGTTTTTATTAAAATCGAAATATTATTACTACGCTCGAAAGAAATACATTATTGGATCGTACTCTGAGCAAATTCAGTCCAGTAAAAACATTTTCATTATACGTCTCTAAAATATGTGTTAAAATCCTCCCACGCACATTTGGGTCTCCATAGTCGTTTTAATCTTTCCCTTTCCCCGACTACTCACCGCGCGTTCTACATGCCCCGTCCATGTCATCGTTGGTTTAATCACAGTACACATTATGAAACTCTCCGTTGTGTTGTATCCCTAGCATCATATTAGTTTCTTTCTTTTTTTGCTCAGACTTATTTCCGGGGACTTGATTCTCATGATAGTTGGCAGCCAATCCAGCGATCGTATTTTGCTTTCTTCCAGCTATCCTTGCTTGTTAATGTCAGATATAATTTTCGAGAGAATTTATGTTTTACAACTGTTTGTAACCGGATACCCAATGAAAATGTAATTTCCTGTTTGTAGTCGCAGAAATATGTCTTAATTTGCCTTTGATAATCCTTCTAACAGCGGTTTGAAGTAATCGTTTCCACTGGAATTCCTTTAGGAATAGTTTATAGCTCATTATCAACAGAAATTACATTTATTGCATTTCTAATTAGAAAATAGTTTTGAATCGACACTAAAATTAATTTTCACATACGGAACTTTACTTTTCTCTTTCCCGCTGACAATTACCGATATAAAACATCGTTTTATCCCATTATGGTAGATCTACATTTTGAAACAAGGTTTGAGAGCCTCTAGAATTTCGGGTAAAGTTCAGTTTAAAGATGATGTTGGTATACTCTTCGATAAGATAATTACACATTAACTAGACATCATTTATTCATCTTTTGAGAGAACATCATACTACACATTGCTACCGTAATTCGATTCAACTTTGAAAAACGTCCATAGATAACATCTATTAAAGTGTGTATACATTTCTTTGGGCCCCTCTGTATATAATCGGGTTTATTTCAATACAGCTCCAGCGGTCTACATATTTCCTTATTCCGTCACAAAAATATTTTTGCTTGGGTTTTAGTCTTTCGTGCAAAACTTGTTTCCTATTGCACAACTACCAGATGCGGGTTGTGCAGCTACTTTCAATTGCATTGTCATTCTACTGTAATTTCTTATACATTTTGTTGCATCTGTAACTCGAGGCTTGGATGAGAAGTCTCCACTCCATTTTATGATCGATAGAACATCATTTATGACTACCCGCCTATTTTAACAATATAACAAATTCAGGACGGCCATTCAATTGAATTTCTCTTCTTTTCCATACGTACACCGTCAAACATTTAATTACACTAATACCATTTGGTTAACTATTTGAAGTTAAAAAGAGAGAGTAAGGAAGTTTATTAGAAGAATATTTGCAAAGAGAAAATTACGGGGGAGAAATGAGAGGTAGCATGTTTATGGTTGCATTATTTTGTTAGAGAACTCCCAGGCTTCGCTGGTTGAAGCCGAAGATGATTTAATTAATGTTTAAATATTTAAGTTACTACGTCCAAGAGAAAACAACTCTTCTAAATTACAGATATAAATTAATTAGCGTTGTTATGAAAATTTAAGTTTCAATTATTCTAAAACCCATAAATACACTATACAGGAAAATTCGGTTATGTAATATTAATATTATTTATTATTAAAGCAGGTGTTCTTTGTAATTTTTAAATTCCCTTAAACGGTTAAGAGTGAAATTTACGAGAGACTTCTTTTTTTAATTACCTGCAAGTTTATATTACATTATATTAATTTTATAAAACAACTTTATATTATTTATTAATTGTCATTAATAACTCTGATATATTACCCGACAGTTGACTAAACTAGTCTTAACTTGTTACAGATAATGAGACATCTACTGTAGCATCTTCCGAAGAATCATTGCTACTCTCTGAAGCCACCACGGTTCCGTCTCCTTCTGAATCCCCTTTTTCGGTGAAGCTGTCGGTCCAGATAGAGGCAACAACAATTTTGTCACCGACAACTACGTTTCCTACAACAGCTCTCACTGCATTGCCGCATTCAGTCACACCAGAAGTGTCAACGGCCGGCATGGGTCGTAATTTCCTACCCTGGTTGCCATCAGTGCACCACCATCACCAAGGAACACGATGGGGCCCCTATTTCGAAGACGGGGCAGAGCCCCAGAATATCACAGCACGGGTTGGATCCACTGTGCTACTGGACTGCAAGATCGGTATGCTTCAAGATAAAACGGTAAGTGGTTTTTGAAGAATATACTCAGTCACTTTTACACTAGCTGAATTATATGTTTTAACTACTTCAAACTTACAGTTTCTACATGCACAATACTCCATGTGACATTGCCTTTGAAAAGCCACTCATCTAACAAATTCCTTGTTTTCATAGAACTCGAATATTCAGGGCTCTGTTTTTAACCCGCTGCTAGATTTTGTCCTCAGCCAGATTAATTCAATCCTTACCATCAAAATCAAATTTTTGAAGATACATTTTAATATTATCCTGCCCCCTTACACCTGTTTCAGTGGCTCTCGTTGCTTCTCTTCATGTTTCCGGACTAAATTTGTGTATGCATTGTTAATATGTACGCGTGTTACAAGCCCCGCTTGTCACATTTTCCCTATTTTTGTCGCCCTAATAATATATAATTTAAATTATGAATCTTCACATTATGTAATTTTCTGCTTCCTCCTGTTACTTCCTCTCTCTCTCTCTCTCTCTATGGCTCATATATTGTCATGTGCTCTCTATAATCAAGCACCGTCAATTTTATTCCTCCTTTAATTTGAAAGACCACAACAGAATATAGTTTCGTATATTAATATTTAAAAAAAACTGTCCACATACAAAACATCTGGAAATGAAAGAGTATTTTTTATAGATAAACACTAAAATAGTAGTTAAAAAATGTAGCAATTTGGTTACGATAAATGAAAGTCTCGGAGAAAGTTTGTAATCGTGAGGGGTTTTTTTCTGCTGCTCGTTGTATCCTAGATTTGAGATCTGCAGATTTCAGAAACGTTTTCAGAGAGTGCAAGTGGAAGCCCGGGTTTCGTGCCCTGCAAGGACTAGGCCCAGTTCTGTGCTTGCAACTGTAGGAACGGCACGAAATCGATGATTATCTACTCGCTTAGAAAAATATTCAAAGAATTTCTCGAAGCGCTGCAGGGAAATTCCGCCACTCTTAATTAACCAATATTAATTATCATCTATTATAACAATGACAATGTTACTGATGCATCGGGTATCACCGGGAACTTTAAACAAATCGGGGGTATTCAGTTTCGAACTATGATGAGGGGGCTTTTGGCACACAGTAGCAGAATCGTCTTCCTATACGTCAGATCATGCGAATTTTATACATAAGAGTAAATATTTAAAGTGACAAGCGAGAGACTTGGGATTTCTAATTTGTAGTTAAGTATGTATACAGTCTAATCTGCTAGTGATAATCTGATGCTGCCACCACAGATTTTCCGTTCCACCCGAAAGAAAAATGGTCATAGGTAATACTTTTCATGGAATTAAATATATTCATGACTAAAATTATGTTCGTTTTAACATAGGCTTTAGTTTTATCGATAGATTTCCGAGATGTTTGCTATAATGACGTGTCTTATATTAATATTGAAAGCTTTTATTCCGTGGGGCGGAATCCTTCTGCCCAAATTAATAGTCACTCAGACAAATCATTCGTCTTTTATGGAACTAGAAGAATTATTGCCATGCTCACAAGCGCCCGGCATCAGTCCCTCTGTTTAACAACATGAGTCCAGCCCACATCTTCGTATCCTACGTTTCGTTACAGTTTAATATTATTCTCCCATCTGTTCCTTGGTCTTCTTGATGATAGGTCCAGGAGTAATTCTAGCTAGAATTATGCATTTGTTAATTATCTTACATTATATTGAAAAATATAAACGAAATATTTTAACAGTAAATTCTGTATTTTGTACCCTGAACATTACTTCTAAACATTTTCAACCTCCTTTAAGATTAGCTAGGACACAACCCAGAAGTGAACATTTCACATTTCCACCGCCGTGATAACCTCAAATCACATAATGAGTCCTTCAACCGCTATCTTTGAACTGGAATTAAATTTAAATGGCTAGAAATTACGTACTTGGAGCGTGAAGAGAGTATATGGGCGAATGTATTTAGGGGCAAATTGAAATTTAGGCAATGAACATTAATTTTAATTGGTTAATATTAAATTTTCGCGCAAATTAATAGTGATCAAAACAAAAGTTCTTTTTAAACTTATGTTATGTAATGAATCCTACAAAATAGTTGTATACGATTAATCGTTGTAGCGAAAATCGATAACTTGAAACGAAGTTAAAAGTTATTGGATGTGGTCAGTAAATTAGTGATTTTACGGATGACCATTTGCGAACTCCACTGGGAGTTGATGCAACATAGTTAATATAATGTCTAGGTTACCAGCTGCACGACCTTGGTTTGATTCCCGGCAGAGCTCGATTTTATTTTCACCACATCATTCAGACCGACTTGAAATCCCGCCAAGTCCTCTGCTCAATCCGTATCGTAAAGGCTGAAGGGGCTCGGTCGTTAAGGTAATCAATTGTTTGCCTGTACCTAAAGCTGAGATTAAGAACTCCCAGAGCTATACCTAAAAAATGATGTGGTATTTGTTAAAGCACCAAGGACGGATCTTTGTGGGTTGGGTTTGATGAATAAAAGCAGAACTCAAAGTTAGTAGGTTTTGAGGTCCTCGCGGTGGTGAGTAAGAATATGACTGTTTTCTGGGTTGTAGTGACGTGTAGTAATTAGGGCGATGATGTCCGACGAAGCAAGGACCTCTGAAACGTTTGTAAACTGTTATAAAACTACAATGAGCTACAATCCAGAAGACAATCACATTTTACACTCTGTACGTAGTTTAAGCCAGTGTCTGTCAACCAGGCGCCAGCAACTTGTGCCAAAGGAGTTCGCAAGCTGAGAAAATTCTATTTATTTTGTTATGCTGTATTATAAGTTTCAAACTTTTTACATAGATTTTATTTCCACAATGGGAAAAGGTAAATTCCGAAAAATTATAACTTCTGCCTATATTTTAGTTAGTTTTCGTTCGATTTAATTAAAATATACTTACTTAGGTTACTTAGGCGATCCGTTCTTCAGTGCCTTGAGCATCTGTGGGTCCCAACTATTCGTTGGCTTTGATCTATTAGACACTTGGTAAGACTCTTTGGACGAGTGATCAGCCCATCGCAAGGCCTCTACCTGTACACAGGACAGCCCAACACAGAAAGACGCGGACAAACATCCATGGCTTGAGTGGGATTCGAACCCACGGTCCCAGTGACCAAACGGCTCAAGGCCCACGCCTCAGACCATGCGGCCGCTGTGACGGCAATTAAAATATATGAGGTAATTTTGGCGGAGGGCGTCCGCATTACGAGAGGGTTGGAAAACGCCGGTTCAGTAACGAGGTCAAACATTTTCGTAAACAGACAAAACCCTTCCATTGTTCGTTCATTTTCTGAACTTCGTGCAAAGAACATAAATAATCTGAGGAACGCGACATATATTTAACATCACGCAAACCATTTCACAGAATATTTTAGCCACTGCACTGTGTAATAAATATGCATACTTAATGCTCGACCGCGGCCGTTGAGTATAATGGTTCCACTAATTCCCCTTTGGGGCACGACGAGAGGGTAAATAACTACAGTCCGCTAATGTACACTGCGAGTGACAGAACACCTTTTTCACGTGAATAATCGACATTGAAATATATCAGACTTTCACAGGAACATTCCATAAACTATTGGTGAGACAGCGAGGGTTGGCCGATGGTTAGACATCATGCATTGGCGTTTGAATGTTACGAAAATTAACACCACAGACACTTGTAAATGGACATGAAATCTGCTACTTCTATGTTTATAATACTTTTGTGGTGAATTCACGTTAAGTTTCGATCTAATATAGCCGTGTTTCCTTAACACTATATTGTCACTTCTAGTTAACATAGGAGAAACTTAAGAAGTCTGTAAAAGATAAGGTTCCCGCGGCCGGTAAAACTGTTGATTGCAGTCTTTTGAACCATTATATCGTGGACTCTTGTAGGTGGTTACCATCGTACCGTAAGAACTTGGTCTTTATCGTAGTGGGAAGGTAAGATGATAAGTTTATCCGAAATATGGTAATCACCTACGAGACTACACGGTGTCGTAAGCGAGAAGGCAGCCCAGAAGCTTATCAGCGATCAAGGCCCGGTCCTTTCATTCTGAATTTATAGACGAGAAACAACACAGCCTCGGGCATACATATCTGCTTTCATCTATTAGTATTTATCATTATCCTATAAGACTATTGCTAGCTCCTCATTTTTAGTAAATTTAATATTTTTGCACCGTTATTAATATGAGTGATTTATACATTTTATGGCGCTGTATGAAATCGAACGGCTTATTTGTGTCACTAAAATGCATTTCAGAGCAATTAATATAGAAACAAATAAGATAAGACATGTTAATATTTTCATATTACTTCAAAGTTATATTGTAAGTATTTCCCTGAAAAAATATTAGTTATTTCTTTTCGTGGGTCTAAAATATTTGTTGAAATACCTGCTATTCTGTTTTTTAACGATTCTTTTCTGTATTTTGAGTAATTGCTACTCAGTTTCGTCAAAAACGTTCAAGATAAGAAAAATTAAATTAATAAAGCAATTTGTATGAACAATTCATGAATATGAAGACCTTGGAGGAATAAAAGAAGATATACAGCTCATTTTAGAAATGTGTGTGTTCTGATGGGGTAAAATGGTTTAAGTTTTGAAAATGATTGTACGGACTACTTTAGATAAAGTGTACGTACTTGGCTATTAAGGAAGAATGATTCTCCAAGCTGTTATCTTTCAAATTGTCACCATCAATCCTGTCCGCTCGCTCTTTAGCTTGAGGGTGGATATCATAAATCCTCCGGGTGGAGGACGGTAGTATGATGCTGCGGGAAAAACATGTTGAATCAGGGCACATCTCTACTTAAGAAGTATGCTGTGATTACGATACTTCTGCCCCCACGGAAGACGTCAGATGTCTTTCCGACCTTCAAGAGGCTAATAATACGAGAGGCGAAATGTTTCCGCACGACTGAAGTCGTATGTCGTGTTCCTTGTGACTGCTCAAGTGTAGCTGACTGCATTTTCTAACAAGACTCCATGTCTGTAACGTTACCCTGTCAACATGGATGATGGAATACGTGGGTCATGGCAGATCCTTTTCCACGTTTATCTTCTTAAATGCTCCATTCTCTTGTAAAAGTATATATAATTTTGAAAATAAAACAAGAAGGAAATATTATATGAGAAATTGTCGCATGTCAATCATCCTACGTTCAAGTTACATTAAACTTTAATAGCATAGACAGGAAAACGTCTGGCTATGAACTCGAAGACCTGAGATAGATTCCCGGCAAAGACAGACTTCGCTTTTCGCCGGATCTGGGGGCAGTCTCTGAAGTCACCCACGCTCCTATCCATAGCTGCATTGGGTCTAGCCCCTAGGGTAAAGTGGTCGGAATGTGAAGCCGCCTTCTCTCTCACACCCCTCCCCATCCATGGTTTATATTAATAATGAGCTTTAAACTCAAATTTATAGACGTCTTCATGACGAGGTGCTTAGACAAAGGGACAATTTAACACCTGAGCTTCATTTATTGATGTACAAACAAGTTTTTTAGAGGATATAAATCAATATTTTTGTGTATATTTTGAGTCCGTTGACAGAGCTTCATAAAAATTTTGTAAAACGTGAGTTTTCTATGAGGCTAATTCACTTTATTTACTGGATTTAAAGGGTTTTAAAGCATATCTGGAATAATGATCACGGTTGTCCATGAAGTAGCATATTTGCTCAAAGGTCACTAACTTTGAGAAAATAATTTGTAAGCCTTAAAGACAACAAGCATCATCAAAAACTTCGTCCAAGATTTTGCGATCGCTATGGCATTTATGGATTGTCCTCATGATATAAATTGCACGGCCTTCTAGTTGACTGACCTCATGCGTAAACGAAGAACATGTGTTAATAAAACTCTGAAGAGTGCATTTAGCCTTTCTTAATTGTTCATAAAATACAAGTGCACAGAATATTGAGTGTTTCCATAACAGAATTCCAAAATAGACTATGCAGTGTCACGATATAGAACAATAAAATTTGAAGGAATTGTGTAGAGTTATTAGTGCGAGTAAACAAGTGGTTAGGAGCAAGGGGCGAAAATGTGTTACGAATTACTTTAATTTTATTACAAATAAAAAGTCCCGAAGGAAATATAAATCGGATTGTAACTGAAACTATAAACACTTTGAAAGCTTGGATTACTAAAGAATGGATAATATCTCTGTACTACAATGGAACAGATAAGTTATTACATATTTCTATGTATTTGTATCAAGCTATATTTACCAATTTAATTTCACAGAGACCTGAAAATGCGGTTTTGACGTAAATACGTCTATATTTTAGGGTCAGTGTCATTCGGCAAAAAGTGAAACGAAAAAGTGTAACAATGGTTTATAAACAAATAAACAACAATGGTTACCTAGGAAACGTCATCTGTTTACTCTGCATTGTTGTTATCTATAAAACATTTCATTACATTACCTTACCTTACATTACATTTCATTACTTTACATTACCTTACATTACATTACCTTCCATTAAATTACCTTACCTTACCTTACATTACATTACTTTACATTACATTACATTAATTTCCATTAAATTACCTTACCTTACATTACATTTCATTACTTTACATTACTTTACATTACATACATCTACCACAGGCCCATCTTAAGCGTAACTAATTCAAGTTAAATAAGCAATGTCTTAATCAAACTTATCTCAATTGTAAAGCATGTATAAAGGAAATATTTAAAATAAAGCCAATATATAAACTTTCTTTCCGTATAGACGTATTTACGTCTAATTCTCCGGAACCTTGGTTCCATTGACAACTTTTTTACTGACCGAACGCTTAACTTCTAGTCTATAAAGAATCTGATCTACATGTTTTATCCTACTGTAAGTTCTAACACTGTAATACGAACAATAGTGTGTTCTTAACGTCGAACAAATACTAGAGGTATTATTGTTATAACAAAGTGATATAGTATCTGCGATAGAGCGGAGAAACACGGGTGAGCGAAGGTAAAATCGAATTTTTAAACAACAGCTCAGATTGAGAGATAAATTAGATGACACGAAAGGGGTTTTGATGTCTGAATAAGTGTTGTGTTGCCTAAAACGGCAGTAGGAAAACGCATTAGTGTTCCATTGAACTTCACACTTAATTTCCACGTTGGACACACACTACAATAGACAGTAATGCAGGTTAAGACAACGGTGGTCCACGAGTCTCGTTTATCTCGGCTTACTTTAACAACACAAGACACTTTACAAATGGTTTCCGCAATACTGGGTTAATCAGTAACAGAGTCGCAATTTGACCTAAATGAAACACAGACTCCTCCCGGTTTCATGGGTAAAAAATGTGACATACACTAACTCAGTTTGCTGCCCGGCAGACTGTAATGAACAAACGAATTCAACTCATTTAAATACAGAACACGACTACGGAATGATTTTGAACAGGACTGCGGCCTGCCTCCAGCCTGATGTTGCAATAACACGAGCTACAACGTGCAGCGTGTCCTATCCGCTCTTTTTAATTCGGGTATGTCTCCCCTCCCCCCTTGATTGATGCCAGTGCCACAGACTCATTCACTGCAGGCTCTGATTGTCCATTGCTTTACAATTTGCTGCTGAGAAACGGTGTATTCTATGAAATACTACCAATGGAAAATAGATATCACTTTTGCATTGGGTTTTTATTGAGGTCCTGCTTTTGATTCTTGAACAGGTTGCTGGCTATTCTAACTGAAAAATATTGGAACTTTTCTTTTCAGAGAAACTTCAGATAATGAACACGGTTATAACACCGTATAGTATAGTATAGATTCCCGGCGGTGCCCGAATTTATAACTTGTGTTGGGCAAGGCCGTGGTCTAGGCAACACGGAGTTTTCCTCCGGGGGCTTCCCCGGTTTCTCCGTGGCATCCCAACAATTACTCCATTCACACACAGAAGAAGGCAATGGCAAACCATTTCTGGATCATCTGCCAAGAACGTATATGAACAGGTCCCAGTCCGAGAAAAGAATGGAAGGATCCTGTTCATATGGACCTGTCGTCAGACAGAACACTAAAGGGCCGTGGGTTTTTGACAAACGTTTCACAGGAACATACTGTCTCAAACTTCAGAGTATCATTACTGAAGTTTGTCCCTGTTACCTCAAGACAAATTATGAGACAGCGCTTTAAATAGACAACCACCGCATTTGTCCACGTCATTCCGTACAGAATATTTGTACTCGCTAAATAATCTAAGATATAATTTGTTTCGCATAATTTTATTAGAGGAATTAATCTATGGCAGATACATTATGTAGATCTCACATTAGCCCTTACGCTTACTCCACAAGAATACGAAAAATCGTTTCACCTTTCGATTGTACATCGAGGCCTATCCATGCTAATTAGCCGATCCGTCTGCACAGAGCTTTATTCGATAAACGTTGTTCTTAGCTTACGTTTCTAGGCTATATTTTTCGACCTAGCCTTAATTCGTCGTCATCAGACCAGTCATTCAACGCTACGTAACTCGTTTTATCATCAAACTAGCAAGAAATTCGTAACTGAAATTTGTAGGCCTATAGTCCAAACACTGACAACAGAAATGCCTTTCTTATCGATATCATTTGCAGTCTTCTGGGTGATGACGTCAAGTGGGATCCTGAAGGCGATACCATCATATGGCGCCACAACTCAGAAGCCTACTACAGTCAACATTTTCATTGCCTGGAGAACATGAAATCTCATATACGTTTCTGTTCTCTTGTATTGAGTCTGTTCAACACTTTCTCCATTTAATGCACCAAGTGAAACATTGTAGCGGAAACACTCTGGATTTGTGTTATTCTTAAGATGCCCCATTCGATTGTGGACGTACCTATTTACTTTCCTAAGACTTTGTTTGGGGTCACAGTGTCCGCGTGGTCTGAGGCGCGAGCCTTGTGCCGCTTGGTCACTGGGGCCGTGGGTTCGAATTCCACTCAAGCCATGAATATTTGTGCTGTCCTGTGTACAGGTAGAGGCCTTGCGACGGGCTGATCCCTCATCCAAGGAGTCCTACCAAATGTCTATAGATCGAGCCAACGAAAAGTTGGGACCCGCAGTGCTCAGGCACTTGAAGAACGGGTCGTTCCCAGTGTCCCAGTAAGATTTTGTTTTTCTTCAGTTCAATGTCGGGATGTTACCTTCAAATAGACAACCATTTCCTATTTAAAATTTTCTGTGCTCTCATATTTCATAATTATATACCCACATTATTTACGCAGCACAACTTTTACAATATAACGTTTTATTTAAATTAAGAATTAATCGTTTTTTTTCCTTCTCGATTACTAACAGTATCTCGCTGAATGCGTCCAAAAGTTATTCGATCGTCATTAAGTGACACAAAAATTCAATATGACTTTCTTGTACTTTATAAGAACTTTTAACTCAGTAGTGACTATCATCCTTTATAAAATATCTTTAAGATTTTGCTACTTACAAACTTGCCGGTTTCAACGCTTCAGGTATAGACTTACTTGTCTGACGTCACTTTCTGTGTAGTGAAGCGGGTTTATTGCTCGTTAGAGTAAGATGTGCAGTTCCGTTGTTTTTCTGAGTTGAGGAGTTACGCGGAACAGAACTTGTAGAAGCTTTCCGTGCGACTTTTCAGACCGTGTATTTAAGGTGGCGTTATTTCTGTCTCAGTGAAGAACTGGCTTCACATTCTCTTTGCACAATTTCGTAGGCTGTAAACATTTCTTATCTCACGATATCCGTACTTAGTCACTGTTAACAAGATTAATGTTATTAATCTAATGTATAATATTTGAATAATTTTAAATTTATTTCATTGGTCATTGAACTCATTGGTTCATGTAAGCTTAAGTAACAAAAAATACAAATTTGAATACAGCTTTCATTATCAAAAATCATTTTTATATAAGTTCTTTCTCCGAGAAAGTTTGCTCAAACGGTGTCACTTCTGACGTGTATTTAGGGAACTCTGACTCTACAGTGTGACTAACCTGTGTGGTTTTTCTCAGTACTGCTAGGTGAGTTCTCGGATACTGCTTTAAAGTAGGCCACATAAACGTCGTATTCAGCCTGTTAATTTTAATTCAACGCGATCATAATATCACATTGTTTAATGCTGAATAATTTATGCAGTTTATACAGCGTCGATAAATAACCTACTAATTCTCCCACTGAAAATGTAATTGATCGTAAACACTAACAATTATTAAGCTTTTCTGCAATTGTTATTTGCAATGTTCAAATACAGTTCAGTAGTCGGATTTTGCGCTGTTATTGATGAATTATTTATACCCTCCATTTTGAATAGACTTCAAATGTTGGTGATAAAATAACTGCTTCCAACTTGCGGATACTAGTGAATGTATGTAAACTGGTATGACCAGACTCGCGTCACTTAACATGAATGTTTGTTTGTATTGGCATCAGGATTTAAAACTGTGATGAGATATTGAAGATGGAATGTGACTATGGAACAGCAGTTAAACATTGATTATGGTCTTTCGGGTTGTCACGTTATGCAATTAGTTACATTTCTCAGGAACGGATCGCCTCCATAATGAATCATTCAGTACGAATACGAACCTATCATACATGACCTCTATATTTGTGAACTAAAAGTGACACTTTACACTCTGGTCACTAAACATGACGACAATACACAGTCAAAGATTTTAACAGCAGAATCCACACTTCCATACGAAATACATACACACATGCGCAGTAAGATCACCACCCCCACTACCATCCCACCCCCGTTCTCCCCCTTCTACTTTACAGCGGAATCTCTCTGATTCAGTATAAGGAATTTCTCCAAAAGCTCAGCAGCTATAGACTTATCAAGAACGTTAATCCATACCGTTAGTTGAGACAGTTGTTAAAGAACTTGTTAATAAATATTATGTATATCAGTAGGCTCTGTAGTTACGTCATAAGTTTATATTAACATGTTTAATTGGAAAGTATATACTACCACTGTTTTGTACGCACAAACTCTTATTAAGGAATCTTTACGTCATAATTCAAAATGTTTCGCAGGCAGTAGTCATCAACAAGTATTACTTAACAATTTACTTTTGTCCGTCGCTCTGATTCGCTTTGGTGGTATAATATAACTCAAAAAAGTCTGTAACAAGATAGAGAACTTATATTAAAATATATTTAATTCCCTTTTGAATACGTCATTGATCTTGATGCGCATTTATTGCAGATATAAAGGTCTGTACTTTACGTAATTTTCCAATATTCGCATAGAGAAACGTTTTAAATAAAATCGATAAATTCGATTTAAGCTTCGTGTAAGGTATGGAGTTTTTGGGTCGATATTAACCACAGCTAAATTCCCCCCCCCCCCATCAACTTCTAGTGAGGAACCCAATATCAATTTTAATCGGAATTCGTTACATGGTAGCTGGGGCGAAATGTGCGGACGAACGGAGACAGGCATTTTGCTTTCAGTTCTGCAAAAGATGTGTAATCGTGATGATGGCATGCAAGCTTACACCAAAGCAAATGAATATACGGTAGAGGCACTCCAACACACGAACATGGCCTCTGGACACTTTATGGAAACCAGTTCCATCATTTTTACACGTTTAAGTATGTACCAGGTCGATAAGTGAGAAGACGCAATACATTAAAACAATTACATCAGCTCAGTACGAAGACCAAAGGATAGTGTTGGTTTAAATTTGCAAGTGAATTAAGATTAGTTACATTAAATATAATGACACTTGATGCGTGAAACCAAACTACAAGAACCGAATCTACATTTTTACCATTATTTACTGAAATCAAAGTATAATTCTGCATGAATTACGTGGCAATCCTTTTCGGTAGTGTAAATTGTCTTGCACAAGGCTTTAAAAATTATACCAGTTACTCGGCAAATTAAGTATTCATTCGACATCACAAATCCTTAAAAAATAAAAAAATATAAATAAGTATTATTCTTTGAAAAGTGTTGACGATAAAGGTGATTTTCGTAGGGACTTCTGTAAATTTTGAGTCGTTCCCCAAATATAAATAGCCAATAGTAATTCCATATCAATATTTAAGTTGCATTAACTAATTACTCCGTAGAGTCCTTTTTGAAAATCTTATCACCATGTGACTGGTGTAATTCCCGGGTAACTTCAGGTGAGATTCGTGGTGGACGAAGTGATGTAAGAATAGGTTTTCCTCAGTGTTGTTCTACTTATTCTCGCTATTTATCATTCCTTTATTGTTCCATAGTCGTTTGTCACCACCCGATTAGGTGTGCGATAGCCATGACGAACCAGGACATCGTTGCAACCTCATCTGTTATCCTGCACTTGGTTGAGTTCTGTCTAAAAGTAGCTATTAGGGATCGAAGCAATACCATTAGCCCGCCGGTATTCTGTGATCACCATTTAGGTTTAATAGACCCCGCTTAGACAGTTCACGTTAGATCAAGACTTCTGTTTATTTAACACATTCCAGGGAACGGGAAATATAGACGTACAACATAATCGTGGTGTTAAACAATTTCCTCGATTTGATTTAGTGTTCTTCGGAATCCGAATCGTTGGCTTTCCTTCACGGTTAGTTTTGTAGATAGAAATATCGAGGAATTGCTTACCCAAAGTCGTCATTCCGTCACTGAAGATCGACTTTTTTAACCTAACCCTCACGCCGGTTCGTCTCAAATTTTGCAGGAGCTGCGTTCACGCCCCAGTAATCATCCGACATTATTGATTTGGTTTCCGAAAACTACACTCCACAGCCCAGAACCTTTGTTCACAGTCCAACTGTCTTCATACTGCTCCATAAGATGAATTTTACTTCGAATGTTGAACTTCTGAACAGAATTTCACGGCGTTTCTACCACTGAGCGAGCAGCATAATGTTATATTTGCCCATATAACAAGATTTGCACCCTCTGACGCATTACAAACATTATTGCTGTGAATTTCACATGATTTAAAAGAAGTATATATGCTGATTTATGTGGCCTTATACTGGTGGGTGTCCACGTGAGAACCCAAATGTTATTAGTTCCTATATCACTATATATGATTTAATTTAAACATCTGACCATTTAGCATCACAAAGCAACAGAATTACACCCACATTGTTCTGCCAAGTCACAGTTTACACATGTTTATGCTATTCTATTTTATTTCGGAATAGTGTCATTAATTCATATCAGTACTCGGTAATTTATTTCTCACCACTTCGACCCTGCAGAAGGAGACAGCAAGTTTCTCTGAGACATATGTCATTTTTATGTAATTTCTATTTCTATATCGTACGATTTACAAAAGATCCTGAGTCAGGAATGTTAAACTAAGGGATAATTAAAGATGTGACATTTGGAAGGTCATTGCATGGGCTGAGATTATAACGTTGGTAATAACCTCGTTGGTAAACATCTACCAAACTACACAGCGCATCAACCCAGAAGACAGAAATCTTCATACTCTGATGACGGAGGCAGTATGACCTCTGAAACGTTGGTTAACATCGACCAGACTACACAGCGCAATAACCCAGAAGACGGATATCTTCA